>VXBN01007260.1:40014-53421 GCA_013397395.1 Sinosuthora webbiana | reverse complement strand
AAAACCACCCCAGAACATAACGAAAACCTCCCTGGAAAAGGCATGTAACAAACCATCTTTTCCTGCCACATCAAACAGGTTTCCCTGTGCTCAGCACTCTGCACTCAGAAGCACTGTCAAAGTCAGTGCCTGTTAACAGCTTCTCCATATCAGTTTCCTTATTTGCTAGAAAACCAAATGCTCTCCCTGAGCCCTGAGCTCTTCACACTTGTCTAAACATCGATTCTCAAACAAGGAACTCCCTAAATTCCTTCACGTCTAAGAAAGAAAAAAATGCTGCTTTGAAAACTCTTATGTTTAAATTAGTTTATATAAGCAGCATAGTCAGTTGGGTGCTGAAAAATCAATTCTTGTCCTAAAAAAAACAAGATTTATACAAAGTATTTCTTTTATCTATTCCAGAAGTATAACATTATAAATAGTTATTCAGCAGAGGCATCGTATTTACAAGAAATAACAAAAACTCCCACGCATTTTTGAAATTTTATTTAAAAATTAATATCCGTATATTCTGACTTGATTTAAGCTCAAGCTTCCTTTTTTGAGTCACTGTGATAATGAAATATATTTTTTAAATATGACACTGCACTGAGGTCCACTACTAAAGGCATGAGTAGCTAGAGATATATCAATGTACTCAGTTTGAGCTACTGAATAAAGCCGCTTGAGAAGTTTTGCTCCGAAGGTTTTTATGGTTATTAAACAAACAAGGAGGCAGAGAGTAAAGCAGGTACCAAGGCAATCTCCACTCTTACTAAGAACTAAAATAACCTTCATCCAACACATTACCAGTGCAGGAATTAGGAAATCTCATGGTTTTCAACAAAGGGACTGGACTGCCTTCAGCATGGTGTTCAGGAACTCTCACAAATCAGCCTGGAGTTGGGCCATCAATAATTCTGAGATCTCACTCTCAGCTCTGCAAGAGTTTTATCTACTCTCAGATAAAAGCAAACCCCACCTTGAATGTCATTTTATTTCCTGAGAGTCTGGCCTTACCCAACCCAGAAAATCACCAACAAACAGAAAAAAAAAAAAAAAAAGAATGCAAATTATTGAATATTCAGACTTGTTCACTTGCATAACAAGGAACAAAATAAAAACAACAGTTAACTCAGAGTATATTCTATCCTAGAGGTGAGGCAGTCAGTGGCTGTGTGTTGCAGTACTCAGGACAGACATATCCCATACTCAAAAAATGTTTGGTTAAAATTAAAAAAAGATTATTTTAAGGGGGCAGTGAGAGAGAAAGAATTTAGTCCTGAAAGACATATTGTCTGCCTCTACTTCCATATAACACATCAAACATTGAGAGTGGCAATGGCAGTACCTGAAGTAAAAAAATTATTTACCTTCACTTTCAGCTGTTTCTCAATACTCTTTGCCCTGACTTTAGCTAAGTAGGTAAAAATATAATTTAACATTATAACTTCTTCTGGAATAATACAGCAGAACTGTTGTTGTTATTTCCATTATTGTAACATGCATGAGTTAATCAAGGTCTTCGGAAGTTTGAGGCCAAATTGTTTTCAACTAACAATTTATCAAAATAAGAGCTCAGAAAATAGCTGGAAAAGAGAGCAGAGTATTTAAGTAGAGAGGAACATTTATGTAACATGTTATATGACCATTTAAAATTACTAAAAAAAGAACGAGCTAACTTACTGGAACAGTGAGTCCTTGCCTCTAGGAGGACAAGGTACAACACTGGGTATGAAAATGGAAAAAAGATAAAAATTCATAGCTTACATAAATTTCATTACATGTGCAGTTGCCCGGAAAGCAAAGAATTAGCATCTACCCTTGAAGCATCTCATAACAGGAGCCCATTTCCATATCTCTATACATCTGAAATCCATCAAGAATCAGTGGAAATGCTGCAGATTATAATATTAACTCTGCAACAGATTTCCGTGAATGGAAGAACATGACATCACAGTTTGGGAAATTTATATTGTGGTTTAGAGTTGTAATTGATAATATGGCTTAGAGCCTCCTTCTCTAAATTGCCCATAGAGAGGAAGAAATATTGGATAGTGCAATCATTTTTACTCCAAATCAGAATAAATTGAAAACCTTATACTTCACTATTTTTCCAGTTAAAACACTCCTCAGACCTTCAAATAGAATGTATTGAAACATTTGTTTTTAAATGTTGAACTGTTCACATCAATAATGCATCATTTTTGCATGAATAAAATAGTGTGGCCAAGTAATATAAAACACATTAAAATAACAATGTCATAATGAAATTATTATGCCAAAGATAAGATTTCAACATTCAAAATTAAAAATGACATCATCCACAACGTGAGAAAGCTGAAGCAAACTATCTAAACCTTCTTCACAAAGTTAATACAGAAAACATTCTTTCATACAAAACTTGCAAGTGAAAATTAAAAAGAAAAAGAAAGCATTAGAAAACATTTCTAACAAATATATCTTCAGCCAACCATACTTGTCACCCTGAATCTGACAGCTTAGTGACCTTTAGAGATGAGCTGTGTCAGCTGAGATCCTGGTAACAAACACATAATTATCTGAATTATCATTACAGAATTAACAGACCCAACATGCCAGACAAAACTCCAGGCCTGAGAAGAAATGAAGCTTTTTATCCTAGAGATGGCAGCTCTAGAATGGGGTCAAAAGCTAACTTTTGAAATTAATCAGACTGCTTCTCATTTAATGCCTGTCCTGCAATAAAACAGATTATTTTACCTGCTTCATGTGTTGTTGCTGTTGCTCACAATGACAACCCAAAAGTCCTGGGTTTCCTCAGCCACATTTCTGAAGTACTGCTAATTTTTACTTTCAAAGTGCAACTTGCAGATTTGTGGAAAACTTTAGGCTTCCAAGTAGCTTTGGCTGAACTTAAAAATCAATATTCCACATGCAGAGGAAATTCAGTCAGTCCTGTGCCTAAAGTGGGCTGCAAGTGCAGAAAGCACACTCTGCATTTCCTTTGAGGCGCCAGTTAAATGAGATGGTCTGCATTCATCAAGGAAGCCTCAACCATGGACACCCTTCTCAAAACTAAAGATGTGCTTTATCCCTGAGGACAAAAATATCATGGAAAACACAGGCAAAAAACTGAGTTAAAGCTGAATGAATCTTAGCATGGGAGGCTGATATCTAAATTGTCAAAAACCTGATTCATTCTCCCACTCCCCTGTTTGAGTAAATTTATTTTTACAAAGTGCCCAGAGTTTAATTTATCCCACTAAAGAGGCTCTGAGTTTGTACTGCAGTATTAATGGGTCAAAGCCAATCTATATTTACAGATTTAGAAAAACAATACATGGCTGCTCTAATGATTACTAGCTACAAATTTCTCACACAAATTGCCTATAAACTTTGCCAGATTGGAGAAACAAGCAAATATCAAGTTTCTTCTGGTGCCTCTCAACTCTACAGTGCCACACAGGAAGTACGAGGGACACATTAGATTTCTACAGTAGTAAATTAAAAATGTAATTAAATCTAATTGTCAAAAATGTAATAATCTAAAGTTTATAGCAGTGCTGTTTGCACTGCACTTCACACATCCCTAAATAAAGACACAATTGCAAAGCACAACTTTTGGCCAAAGTGGCTGGCAGGTCACCACCAGCTCCTCCTTGGGCAGTGTTTCAGCAGCATTGGGGCAACAGTGTGGCTTTGGTGCAGTTTTGGGGCCCAACAGGTGAGTAACACACCCCAGGAGTGCCTTTGGCACCAGCCTCGTGCCCTGCTCACCACTGGGGCCAGTCCCTGCCTCCCAAAGGTCAGAAAGGCTGATGAAGTGGAAACTCACCACAAAGTCTCTGTTTCCCACAAAATCTCTGGAGTTAAGGAATAAAGACATGTCCTCAACGGAAACACAGCTGTCCCATGGCACTGATGATGATAATGATGATCTAATTCAGGCCTTGTGCTCTCCATCAGGCTGTCCCTTCACTTCCCTCTCCTGATCCTGCTTCTCCTTTCTCTGTACCCAGTTGTTCCCCTTTTTTTCTCATTATGTTTTTGTTTCTTACTTATTTTATGTTTTCACTCTGTAGCTTTCTTCCTCCAGTGCCTTTCTCCCGATAGTCCTGATGCACCCAAAATGAATAGCTCCAAAGTGCAACAGGATGCAATCTGGACCAAAACCATGCAGCTCTGGTTTCATCTCCTCCTGCTCAGCACAAACACTTATTGTGAGAATTGAACAGAACTGATGCACTGAACAGACCTTGAAAGAATCCCAAACACCTGAGCTCAGTATATGCAGACAGATAAATCCAAACATACTATCCCAAAGATACTAAAACCTAAACCCTAAACATACAAAACCTACTAAAGTCCTTTTGCATCACACTGAAAGAGATAACAAGCAAAATTGTTCAAGTGCCAACCACATTTTCGTATGAACAACCTTGTCCTGGGCAAAACAGACCAGGGAAATGGATGAATGAGTGGCAAATATGAGTCAGTGTCTCTGAAATCTGCCACAACAGAATCAGTTAAAGAGAGCAAATTAAAAAAGCACTAAAAGTGAAATAAACTTATATATATCTCTTCATAGATACAAACGTGTTTAAAAATGCAGTTTTTATGGATCCATTATGCAAACATTGGAGCCTGACAGAATGGTATAGAAAGCACTGGTTTTACTGCCTCTTAATCAAAGAAAAAAAAATGAATGGACAACAAAATGTAAGGATTAGAAATGTAAAACTTTGGCTTGTAAAGATACCAACTTTAAGCACTGTGCAGCTTACCTATCTGCCAGAAAACACAACTGAGTGTTTGTTAAAGAAGCGTCTAGAAAGGAAATTCACAAAAATTCAAAGATTTGGTTTAGGCAAATGGAAACAAGGCAGAATCGGCCAACTGTGCTGCTGCTGCTGCTGCTGCTGCTGCTGCTGCACACAGCTACAACTCCAGGTTTATCCCCCTCCTGCACAGCACTCCTTTGAAGAAAATCCAATTACTGATGAACAAATTAGAGCAGACTTAAATGAGCCTTTAAGAAGGACCATGAAGCCAGCTGCAGGTATAAAGAGCAGCTTCCCAAGGAAAATTTAGCAGGCCACTACAAACCCATCCATGAAGAAAGGACTGCAGCTCCAGCTGGGCAATGGGTACACTTTGTGCTGAGGACCAGTGATGACAAGTGGGGAAAACTTGTCAAGGAGGCACAGGGTGAAAATATGACTCTTCATGTGTACATGAGCCTGCTGATGCATCCCTGAAGTCTTTATGAGTCACAGAAAACAATGTGGAAGTCTGGAGGGAGCTCACAAGTCTGCTGTGCAGCACCCACCATCTGTCACCATTCCAAAATGCTTCATCCACTGCTCAGCTTTGCTCATGCAACAAAAATATTCGCCCTGGGGGGTTGCATCCTAGGAGTAATGATGTAGCACATTCAGTTTAGACTTGTTGATCACATCAAGGACTGCTGTCTTAGCCAGAAATGTGTTACTGAGAAAAGGCCTCCCTGTTCCACCAACATTGCTATGGCAACTATGGGAATATTTAAACTTTCTCCTGCACTACACTCGGGAGACTTTTGCTTCAACAAACAGGGAGAACTAAGATTTATTTAGTGTCTGGTCCACTTTCCCAGGGGTTCACACACAGAACTGCTGTACTTAACCTTTCAACATTAGGTTACTGTCCAGAAATGCTGATTAGGAAATGTAAATCATTCTGCTAACCTCTTTCAAAAGACACCTCGTGCTAAAGATACACTCTCCCTGTGTAAATGTTTTCTAAGTATATTGATGTCTTTGTTAAATTCTTAATGCTTTGGGCTGTGGAATAAGTAAAAAATCAATAGGGACATAAATTTTAAGAAGGATTGCAATGATTAGCTGTGTTTTTGGCTATTGGTGACAACAGGTCATTTGACCTCCTACTAGTTGGAATACTTGATTTCATTTTATCCTGACTTATAACCCAATCTCTGGATTTTGTCCCATACCCAGAGATTTCAACTAGAATGGAATCGGGCTACACCCCAATAAATACAACTAGAAAGAAGTTTTTACAAGAAGCAAGGACTCTTAAGGAAGATAAATTTTAATTATTCTGTGGAAGAAATATAACACATCTAGTAAAAATCAAAAACAAAATGTCAGGAAAAGAAACGGCCAGGAAAAAAAAAATTTGCAATCAATAATGGAGATGCTTGAGAAAAAAAACAACAGCCACAGGAGACTGCAGAGGTCAGGACTAACACAGTGTTGTCCTGGTGTACAAAGAATATTGGTGGAGGAAGGAAGAATTCATTTGCAGAACACAACAGTGACACAAGTTAATGGCCCCGGATACGCAGCACAGTTTAAGGCTTGTTAACGATCATTAACAGTGGCACCAGTATCGATGCAGCAACGGGGATTAACATCCTCCATCTGAGCACAAACTGCCCAAGATCTGCTTCTAAGCCAGCAGGAAACCTGGCACCTTGGAGACATCAATGACAGGAGAGCAGAAAGGGGCACAGTGGGTGCAGCAGGTCCTGACAGTGTGTCAGGGCAGGGAAGATCGGGTAAAACAGCCACTAAGCAACACTGGGTAAAGGCTAGACCACAGCCAAGAGGAAAAACCTCTGAGGAAAAAACCTTATTGTGGTACAAACAGTGGGAGAAAAAATTTCAATGAGGAAAAAACACCAAACCAACCACCCACAAAAACTGAAACTAACAAGAAAATAAAATTCTTCCTAAAGCAAAATTGTTCTTTGGTTGAGAATGCACAATTCCTGGATCAAAGGACACTACAATGCACATTAGACCTGGTACAGGGGTGGTACCTCCACAGCCTTTCCCTGAATGACCAATGACCCATCCACAGCTGGCTCACAGAGAACCTTCAGCATCAGCACAAACACAGCCCCAGACTCCTCCAGTCAATTCCCCAAGGAGAGAATTGAATCATTCAATCTGTTTCACAAGAACATTGTCCAAATTCTTTTGTTTAAGAAGTTATTTTAATAAATCAGTGGAATGGTATCAATCAAGCCTTTTATTCCCCCTTTTAGCAGTTTCTGAGAGAAACATCAGCCAGCCTGGAGATGCTCTATGTATCTTCTCAAATTTTCTGGGCCTTTCCCAAAACTCTGTCTTCAGACTTGGCAAAACCTGGGTGTGTATTTCACACAACTTGCTGGAGTTTTAGTAAAGAAGAGTTTTAGCTGAAAGCCTCCAAAGACTGGAGTGCTATCTTGGGATTTTTTTTACTTGCTCTTTCACAGGCTGCTTTTCGCAGCACAGAGAATCAAAGTCCAACCCCCTCTGCTGCCTTTCAGAAATAAACTCTTCACAGAGAACCACAGGCAACAAAACAACTCCCTGGCCTGGCTTCCAGCTCCAGGCTCTGCACACAGAGATTCCAACAAAAATGAAAGCTCTGTGCAGAGCTGGCACGAGGAACACTGAGCACACCCTCTCCACTCGTGCCCAAGCCCCTGACAGAGCATTAATGCATCACATCACAGCAGATTTGTGAGCACCAAACACAGCCCCTGACACACCAAAAATGCTCTTGTACACAGTGGCTGCATTCCAGCCCAGCCACTTCAGACTCTCATCTCGTTTAGGGGACAGGGAAAAAAATAATATAGGACTTCACCCTTAATATCTATCACTGATTGTAAGAGTAATACCAACATATACAGATATGTAATGCTAGAAGAGGTATTTCTTTGCCTCTTGAATCCAACTCAGCAACAAATTTCTGGAGCAGAATCTCTTCTCCTATTGCTCAGTGATGGATTATTTCTTGCACTTGACCCACATCCATCGACAAACATCACAACACATTCAGCTCTGTGAAAACAAGTTTATGTTTATCTCAGGCACAGGAAAAGCTTCCTTTAAGAAGCGCCAAATGTTTTAAATCATATTTTTACTGCACAAAGTTGGCACATGTGCTGTTGTGGAATCCATGCTCCATGCTTCCCAGACCACTTCCATTTTTATCATAAATAATTTTAAAGCAATTTCAACCACCTTCAAGCCAGGTTTCCCAGGCCCACTTTTTATTTGATCTTTCAGGATAGACAAGAGGGAATAGAGACCCAAGGGAAGCACCAGCTCCAGCAAAGGCCACTGTCTACACATTTCACTCCCCAGGTGACAAAGGCAGTATAACAGCATAAGAAACATGCCAGGGATAACCAGAATTAAAATTATGGGCAGACACTCTCTCAGTTGCTCTTTAAGGAAAAAACATATTATGAGAAGCTGAAGTAATACTTCTCAAGCCAAGTAATATCTTTCCATGTTAACTGTAACACACAGTCTACAAAACATGAGAGTGAAACCACTGGTCAACTGTAAAGTAAAAATGCTTTAAAATTATATTTTTTCCTTTTTTTTTTTTTTTTTTTGAGAGAGATTGTACTAAACAAAATAAATGTGAAGAGAGCAATGGGACTTCCTCCCTAAACCACTCCCATGGTTTCTCTCAAAAGGGGTGTCATCACCTATTCTCTTATCTCCTTGCTGCATGAAAATAAAGATGCCCACACCAGAACTAGTAATTACTCAGCAAATGAAAGCTTCTGCTGAGGCTAATACAGGAAATTTGGAAACACCATAAAAACCGAAAAATAAAACAAGTAAATAAAGTTAATGCAACAGCAAAAAAAAAAAAAAAAAAAAAAAAAAAAAAAAAAAAGAAGCAAAACAAAAAAACTGGAGTGAAAACGTTTCTGACTTAGTTGGAGTGGTTTATTATCATCTCCAAAGAAAAACATTAAAACTGTGAAGGAGAAGAAACGAAAAAAATGTTGAAGAATCTTTGCCTTGAAAATATGTGTGCATGAAAAAATCATTTGCTTTGAAAATTAAATCTGAATGGGGTGTGCCTGCTGAGACTGCTAGCACAACCTTGGATTTTCTTTTTGATGGACAAAGTGATAAACCTAATTCCATAACAGGGATTTACAGTAAGAGAAGGAGGTGCAAAGATACTCTTCCTCCAGACAGCTCTTGTTGGAATGCTGCATTCACATTCAGGCTGGTTGGTTAAAGAAAGGAACTCTCTTTGCTTCCCTCCCCAAAGTGGCACCACAAACCGTTTCTCCCGTGCTGGCACACACACAAAAACCACAAAAACACAAAAACACACACGCTCAGGTGATTTGCTGAGCTTTAGAACGAGACAGGATTCCAGGGCACTGCCTGCTGCAGGCCATCATTCAGATTGCACTCCTTCTGCAACATTCTTTATTAAAATAAATGAGAAATGCTGCCATTGTGCTGACTATACACCCATGGGACAGAGCACCACCAAGGAGCCAGTGCACTCCATCATGTACAGGAAAGATTGGCAAAGTTTGAACAGAAAAAAATGCAAGCAGCTCACATATTCACAGAGGAATAAACACAAATATTCTGAATTTTACTGTCATTAACATCTACAGTCCCTGAAACAAGAGATGTAAGTACAGGCCTCAGTAAGAGAATGCAAATCTATTGAGTCCTCAATATTTCCCACAGGGCAGCATACGTATTTCTAAGTAACTTAAGAGAATATCCTGAAAAAATTCTTCACTCTGCACCAATGAGCTGTCAAGTTCAACTGCTTTCATTATTCACTGGCAGCATTTAAAATTCTTATTTCCTACTAGAAAACCTGAAGATCAATAATGCTAAAGGAAGATGTACTCTCAGTTAAGGTCTCCAAAACTATGCCAGACAACTGGAATGCCTTCTGAAATTAAACACCTAAAGGGATTGGACTGGTTAATGGTTGTGTGTACTCTCCACCATGTCCTTTTACAAAGTGATCAGATTTGTAACTGACAAAGCTTAGTACTCTACTTAAGTTATTTTTAACAAAATTACTATCATCCCTATTTTCTTACTCTTTCCTCTGTAAGTTCTTTCAAAGAAAGAAAAAAAAATCTAAGTCAGGTTTTAAAAAAAAGTATATTGCCTTTGAAATAAACCAAAATAGAATGAGGAAAAAAAAAAAGGAAGGGAGGAAAAAATCTGGATATCTGCACAGGTACATCTTTACATATTATATAAAATGGGAATATATTTTGTCACATTTAAGACTAGCTCATAGTGTTTCTTTTATTTTCTTCAGCAACATCTGATTATCTCAGATAAAGACCAACATCTCCTCTCCAACTTTAGACATTTGCATAATTATTAACTTCAGTGGCAAGCACATAAAATTGCGGACTCAGTTTCAAGCAGAAAAGGAAATGGACTGTAAAAACTTCTGCATTTAAGGGCTTCTCTTATTAAAGAGCAGTCTAGAAACAGCTTCATGGGGATGGATTTTGTAGTGAAGGAGCCTTCAAACAAGGAAGAAATAATGCACTTGGAAGATAATGTCAGAGAAATTCAAAGATCAGTAGGGAGAGTTTAATTAAAGGGCAGCAGTTAAATACCAGGCCTTACCTAAGGACTCAGTGATCCATCCACCACCTGAAATACTTGAATCTTTCTTTTTGTTTTTCTACAAAACAGGCTCCAGACCCTGAAGGCACTGCTTACAGCAGGAACCACTTTTGCAATCTCCATTCCTACCCCTTCCCAGGAGGCAAAGATGATAAAACTTTCAGATGGATACAAATTATCCTGTTCCAAGAGGAGCAAAAGGTAGTAAGTAGCTATTTATTTTCTGCTAAAATCATCCTGTGCAGAGTTCACTCACCCTGCCAATATCCAAAGAAAGTGCCAAATGCTCCCCTCCAGCTCCACAGTAATGAATCTGAACATGAAGTTATATATTTCATTTCCTATGCATATAATGCCATCACTGCAATGCCACAGTGCCAGGAATTAAAGTCTTAAAAAATAAAAATAGAAGCAGGAAGCAGAAATGCTGCTTTGCAAGGGGCTTTTTATTGCGCAAGATATTGGATATCATTAACAATACTGGCTATTTTGAAAGAAAATGTGAAAAAAATCCCAAAACCTATACAATTTTTTTTCCTGTGTTTATCAAAAATACTAGACAAATCATAAATCCTTAATTACTCCCACTTTTTATGTATTTCTCATACACACACACACTCTAATAAACAAAATGTCCTTTCTTCCCTCCCTCCTTTTTTTTTTTTTTTTTGTACTATTGGACTTCATTGTTTCTTTGGCCAATAAACTCAGGAGAACACCTAGGTGCAAGCTTAGAAGTTTTCCCTCTGACTCAGAAAACCATCATTGCAGAAAGACTGGATATTTAGTACAAATGTACTGTTAATAAAACACAGGGCTTTTCTCTAATAAATAGCATTTCTAATATTATTTTCAAGAGATGGAAAACATCATACCTGTACAATCTCACAGCTTTTAGACTGGATTGCTTACAACAATTTTTTTGCATGATACTAATAAAATAATGTTTCATTGTAGGATCTTTTTAAGATGGATTTTGAAGACCACAGGAGAAACCTGTATCCAAGCAAGGGTTTAGCATCAAATTCTACATTTCTTTTTACCACACGGAAAACTCATAAAAGAAGCTTTGCTGTTATTACAGGCTGTAGAAGAGAGTTAAGAAATACAATAAACTGCATGTTTTATGGCATCACCAGTGTTTAATATAACTCCATCCACAGCCTTTTAGTTTTATTGTCCTGGGTTTTGAAATTAGGACTATTTTTTAGGCATAGAATATTATGCACATGTTATGAAGAACTAGGAGAGTTCTTAGGAGAATAATCTGATGGATTTTTTAAGTAACAAGAGTAATAGATGGAACCAGCACAATGATCTTCTTCCACTATGTACTTACCTGCTTCCAGTGACCAATTTACTTCACAATACTGGGTCTGTGATAACTTTATTTGATAATTAGGACCAGTGTTTTTCAGCCAGGGTGGGGTCAGGGGCAGCTGTTTTGTGTATTTAACAGAGAACAGCAAACTGAAAGCCTCTTTATGATTTCGTTAGCAAATAGTCTCACAGGAAAAGAGTTTTCTGCCAAGCACAAGAAACTGCTCCTCTTGGCAACAGAAGCTTTACCTGCTTTACCCAATATCACATCTTTTTGCACTGACTGAAAACAGAAACCAGGCCAAAGAAGAAACTAAGGGCAACTCAGCACAGAGATGAGATGGCAATGGAGTAGCTGGGGAAAGGAAAGTGGCAGGAAACTAAACTGAGTGTCCCTTCTCTCAGCCCTAAACTAATGGGTAACGACACCAGAGCAGGTCCTGAAAAAAAAAAAAAGATTGACCATACTCATCTCCTTTTTATGCTTCTGCTTTTAAATGCACTTATCCTTATTCTACCCACTTCATTCTTCAGAGTTCATCATAAAGCAATAATTCAATCGCACAGCTCCCTACCAGGTAAAGCAGTTCTAGTTACAGTTGAACACCAAAATTAATATAATTGAAGCACTACTTCCATGCAAAGTCATTCTGAATTTACACACAGAACCACCAGACTGCCAGACTCCTGCCTTGCACAGAGCACCCCACAACAGTTTTGCCTTGCCCAGGTCTGCACAGATCCTGTTGTCATTCCTTCGATTCCATCACCTGCAGGTAACACCCAGATTACCACAAGGACACAGGCCAGACAGCTGCTACTGCATTACGTGTACATTTCTTACAGACAGAAAGTGAACAAGGCATGGCATCAAGAGAAAAGGAAGCCAATGAGTTGAAATAAAGAGTCTGAATTTTTCTTTTTTTACAGTAAAACTGCTTAATTTTGGAGGAATCTGCATGCCATGCCTTTAATAATAACAAATTTAATAAATTAGGAAACTAAATATGATTCATAGTCATCAGAAAATGACTATGACTGTACAAGTACATTGAAATATTCAAGTCTTTTCTAGATGCAAAGAGAACCAGTTCTCAAATCCCAAAGTTCAGATATTAACAGAATTGATCTTATTGTGAATCCACAGCCAAGATCCAGTTCTTAAACACAATTCTTCATCACTGCTTCCGACAGAGTCAGGAGCATGAATAGATAGTTTTAGTGGGTTTCTACTAGACAGAGCTTTTAGAATCAGAAAGCCACTTCAAAAATTAATGCAAGAGACATGATTCAGAGCAACAAGGAAAACTGGGACACTGGCCAGTTTCAAAAGGGTTTTAAATTTTTACTTTTTTTTTTTTTTTTTTTTTTTTCTTAGTGACTGGATAATATCATTCAATACTTAAAATTTTTACCTAGTTTCAAATCAAATGAGAGCTTATAAACTTACCATTAATCCATTTGGCTTCTGGATTATGAACTATGAACTCCTTTCTGAAGAGATCTTCCAAGGATAATCTGTTTTCTGATGAATTTGCGAGTTCATCTAAAATAAACACAACGAGATCATTTTAGATAATTATTGAGAACAATATATTCAGTGTTGTTTGCAAAATATTGGAATTATAGAACCAGAAATTCTGTTGAAATTGGTAACAATACCTTGCTCTTTTTTTTTTTTTTTTTTGGTAACAAG
>VXBN01007260.1:0-40007 GCA_013397395.1 Sinosuthora webbiana | reverse complement strand
TTTGGTAACAGGAAAAGCATCATTTTGTTTAGTAAAGCTTCAGAAACAAAGAATTGGTACCTTTTGGACAGGAAAACTACAGGATTTAGTGTTTGGCTGTTTATTATATTGGGACTTTTGCAGCAAAGCTCTTTCTTACCACAGCCCCACACAACAAAAAATTACAAACCAATACCAAAACTTCCTGACAGCCAAAGGATGTTGGCCATATTGAGTACCTTACACTGAGAGAAACTAGATAAAAAACTCCTGCAAGGAAATTTGGAACCAACTTCACCCATTCAACAATTTGAAATGAATTTTTAGAAGATCTACACGTTTTCTAGTGACGTGAACAACATAACTTGTATTTTTCCCAAACATGACAGAACCCAGGAATACTGTGGTTCTGAATGTTAGCCAACATTGACTTACAAAACAGAACAAAATTTAAAAAATATAATTTTCCTGCATCTAAAATCATCCCCACACTTCAGTGAACTAAAAAACCAGTCCAGGTTTTTAAAATGATTTTTTGTTATTGGGCAGGTTACCATTAATTACTGCACTCTTTCTCTTCTCTGTGAGTTTTTCTTTCCTTCTCCACAAGAGGAACTTTGTGTTAGGCAGATTTTGTCCTTACTGATATCAAATCTTTGCGTCAACCCATGGTGTTAGCAGGACATTTTTAAGAAACCTGCTTGTAAAGGTCATATCCTGTAATACATTTTGGATGAAAACGTGACCCTCCAAAGAGAATGAAGTCAATCAATAGTTTCGTTATTGGTCTTTATTCAGCCAAGTTTCTCAATTAGAGGGCCAGCTGCAAGCTTGCTGTAATCAACAGCAATATGATATTTTTGCCTTTAAATGTCAGCACTGCCTGCTGCAGTCACTTCAGCTGGTATTAATAAGGTGCATCCTTGGTGTACTGAAGAGTAACTCCCTTTTAATGCACATCATGAATTGACAACAGACACGAGGCCATCCCAGCTGCTCACGGCACAGCTCTGCTGCATTTTGCTCACGTTGCTCCCTCCCAGGTCACAGCAGGGCTCTGGGAAGCACTCACCACTGTAATCAACTCCTCCTGCACTTCATGTCTTGTAAGGCCAAGCATGCAGACTTGTCCAAATCCTCTCTCATAAGACAAACATTCTAATCCTTAAATAAGCTATTTTGCCCTCCTCCTACCTTCCAGGAATCCAAATAGTCTGTTTAGGGTTTTTTTGGGTTTTCTTTTCATCTGCCAGTCCAGCATGGGACACAATATTCCACTTGCAGTCTTACAGGAGCTTTACAGCAGAGCAACATTATCTCTCTTGATTTATACCTAATCCCTCTGTTTGCACATCATGGGACCTTGTTAGCTCTTGCTCCCGCCACACACTGTGTTTTTATCTTCAAAGTCAGCACATGTTGTTATGTGTGCTCTATTCAGCTCCACAAATACATTCTTGTGTCTTCAAAACACTGCTTCTGACTCAACAGCATCAAGCACTGGGCTCTTCACATGCCCATTATCCCCTTTCTCCATAAGTTTGTTGACAGCCCACCCTCGACAAGCTGTTTTCCATCACCTATTTGGATTCAACACACCCTGGTCCTGATGCTGTTTATAATTCCAAACGTGTTCCCCTTCTAACCTTACCTGAGTCTGTTTCTATTCATTGTGACCCCTTATTTCCTGCCAGTTTGCCAACTAGCAATCAAGCTCACACAAGCTGTTATGTTGTCAAAGATTGCCCTACCTATGACAGATATTTTTTTTTTTCAACTGCTTAAACAAAAATCACTAAAACAATACATCAGCTGAGTACAGAGAGGCTATTAGAGAAGAAAGGAACACCAGCTCTGCTCTCTGCTTTCTATAACATCTCTGGCAAGAAATCTCTCAATATAAACTGGATTTTAAAGTAAGTTTTAAATTGCAGTTAGCATTTGTAAACTGAAAAAAAATGGCATCTTCAAGCAACTTTACCAGATGTTTTAGAAGTTTTTTTTTTTTTCTAATGTTAAGATTTAACCAAAACCCTGTTTGTAACCCTTAACTCTACCTCTGCCTTCTGTCAATATCTCAGATGCCCAGTTTATCTGTAACAGGATGAATTACACACCATGGGAACCCTCAAAACAGCAGTGGGTCAATCTCTATTGAGCACAATCAGGAATTAGTTGTACCCCACCACGTTTACACTCAGAGGGAGAACAGGAGGGGGTGGCCCTGTGTGTCAGGGGCCAGCTGGGATGCACAGAGCTGCACCTGAGGATGGAGGAGGAGCCGACCTCATGGGTCAGGATTAAAGAGGGGACAGGGACAGGTGACATCATAGTCACCTTGGGGGCTGTTAAGACCCTTGGGGACACCCAAGCTGGAAGACAGAGGGGGTTGTCCTCACATCCACAAGCCCTGGTCCTCATGGGTGACTTTGACCACCCAACACCTCTTGGGGGAACAGCACAGTGGGGCATAACCATCCCAGAAGGTTTCTGGAATGCATTGTAGGTAACTCCTCCCCAGGTGACAAGGACATGGAGCTGTTGGGGCAGGTCCAGTGGAGGCCACAAAGGTGCTCAGGGGACAGCAGCATCTCTGCTAAGGAGACAGGGGGAGATTTGAGACTCTTCAGCCTGGAGAAGAGAAGGCTCCAGCGAGACCTTAGGGCACCTCCCAATACCTAATGGGGCTCCAAGAAAGCTGGAGAGGGACTTTTGGACTGTCATGGAGTGACACAACAAGGGGAAATGGCTTTAAACTGGAAGAGTGAAGGTTTAGATTGGGTGTTAGGAAGAAATTATTCCCTGTGAGGCTGGTGAGGCCCTGGCACAGGGTTCCCAGAGAAACTCTGGCTGCCCCATCCCTGGAAGTGTTCAAAACCAGGACAGGGCTTGGAGCCACCTGGGATAGTGGAAGGTGTCCCTGCCCATGGCAGGGGGTTGGAATGAGATGATCTTTAAGGTCCCTTCCAACCCAAACCAATCTCTGATTCTAGGATGTACTTGTTTTATTGTAAAGACTTCCTTTTACTACTTTGTATTTATTACACTACAAAATAGCCTACTATCTCTTTTTCATTTCCATTATAAATTTCATTGAATTATTCCTTGAAGGAATGATATTTCCAATGTTCTTACACTATTTACCACAGATTTCTGTATTTCGATCTTAAATTTTATATGTATCTATTTATGTAAAGCAAATGACACAGATTACAGAAGATACAAACAAAAAATCAAATGTTAAAGACTAAATGACTACTTTTTAACTGCACATCCAATTAAAAACAGTTCAAGTACTGACATGTATTAATTCAAAGTGACAAACCTGTTTGTGCTTAGTAAACTAGAAGACTCTAAAACTTGAAATGAATGGCCTTGCTACTTTTCATGACTTTATAGGATATTATTTTTGCAGGTTAAATGCCATCTAAACACCTCATAAAATCTGCCTTCTAACTTAGCAAATAAAACTAATAATTATGTACTATAGTATGCCATTAACTGAAGCTCCTTACTGACTTTTCTGTGGAAAAAAAAAGTTTTTACACTAGAAATTAGGATAAAGGCTTGATGTTAAAAGCCATCTGAAAAGTGGAAAAACACCACTAGTAAACTGTATGCAAGCTAGCAGGTGTAACTGGGAATTAGCATAGCTCACTTTGTGTTATCATGACAAAGGAGGAAAAGTTGCCAGGAAATAGTCAGATATCAAAACCTTCCTGCCAATTTACAGCAGTTACAGGGAGTCTAGACAGAATTGAACAGAAACCTGAATCTTCCTGCTATAAATATCCACATTAAGAAAAAAAAAAAAAAAAAAAGGTGTTTGCTTCCTTTTCCTTTAAGAGTAGTATGAGAGAGGGTATGGAGAGGTTGGTCCTAACCCTCAACAGTTTATCTACTGGACATAATCCAAATG
Source organism: Sinosuthora webbiana (assembly GCA_013397395.1). Lineage (NCBI taxonomy): Eukaryota > Metazoa > Chordata > Aves > Passeriformes > Sylviidae > Sinosuthora > Sinosuthora webbiana. The sequence goes on along the minus strand of VXBN01007260.1, from coordinate 36,109 downwards.
GATTCTCTTCCCAAAGCTTGATTTTACTCAACCCTTTCACAAAAAGCGTTTTTCTGACCGTTTGTCTGACCTAAATGTTCTCTAAAGTAATTTTTCTGAAAAGGTGTCCTTTCTTCTCCATCATGTGTGAGTTTTCCTTGAGTCCATGATTAGAGGCAGGTGCCACTTTGCTCAACAGGAAGTGCACATATCAGCAGGCATGGTTTAAATGCCAACAGCAATATCTCAGTAAGGGAGTTTGAGTCTTCCACACCTTCAGAAACTCTAAGTTAACATGAAGGTAGAACTACCATCAGTTCCAAAAGGAAAAATCAGCTTTAAGTGTTGCAAAACACCTCTACAGAGGAGGCCAAATCCATACAATTCCTGGGCTGTTCTTAAGTGGTTTTTCATATAAAAGCTTTCAGCTGCTAAAACTTTCAATTGAACATTTGTCAGTTTTGAAATACAGATCAACACTGGTTGATCAGATAGGTCCTCACATAATTCCTACAAGGTGGAATATACTGTCATAATGAAAAGCCAGAACAAGTTGATTCAAAGGCAGGAGTGATTTAAAGGCACTGATATCTCAAAATCTACCAATCAGTATATGAAGGTGTGAGATGAAACCTCAAAAACATAAAATAGAATAAAAGCAGCAGAAGAAGGGTGCTTGTATTATGTTTATACTGACATCCAAACCAAATGATGGTATCTCATGCACAGTCACCTGTGTCTCTGCACTGGCCACTAATTCCAAATATAAAGATATATTAGTAAGATTATTCCTAAGGTATTTTCTTTTGTTTCCTCTTAAATACTTCTCCAGCAATCCACTCCAAATATTAAACAAAAATCACTAGATTCATAATGCAGTTACCCCAGGGGACAGAGAGGCTCCTGTCCTGAAACTTCCAAGTTTTTCCACTCCAGTCCCCTGCTGTAACAAGGACAGCTTCATTCTTTGGCATCTCTGTGCACTTTCTTTGTCATTGAACTTTTCTAATTTTGATGAAAACCAGCAGGGACATTTGCCTGCAAGCCTTCTACTCCCAGGTATGGAGCAATGTAGCAATTTCTACTTGCTGAGAGCAATGGGGTTTATTTCCTGTACTCCTTAGCCCACGGGGGCTCACAGAGAGTTCCTGAGCCCCAACAAGTGGTCACAGGGCTGAGAGTTCATTCAGACTCTGCCACTGATGTTTTACATCACTGGATGGTTTGTTCTTCCACTTTTCCATCTTTTTGTTGAGAAACGTTAAGACATTTATAAAGATTCTGAGTATTTTCATAGGTGAAAAGCAAGATCAAATTATCAGAGATGTTACTAATATTGTTGGTACAATACATTTACTCAAACTACAACCACAATTGTAATACAGAGGTTTCAGATTTGAACAAAAGCTAAGGTAACAATAGGTCAAAATACATCTCTTATTTCAACAGAGATCCTGCGTAGTGTTGTATGGCCAAGTTATATTTCAAGAAATAAAAGGTAATGCAAAAATAAAATCAAGAATTTCCTTTTAGTTTTATTACCCTTTCCATCTTCAGTGGAAGCTAAAGCCTCTTTGAAGTCTTTTGCAAATGAATTAACTTCCTTTTAAAAACATGCTATCCCATATGGAAGCATTGATCCCTCTATCAAAAGGCAGGAAAGCTGCTGCTCAAAATTTGAGAGAAGTCAAATGACAACTGTTAGTGTACACAGACCTGAGAGTTTCTTGTATTATGGACAAAACAATCAAAACAATGTGTAAATAATTGCAGGCAAAAGAGATCATTGCTGCTTTGTTTGGCATATCAGTAAGTACATTTTTGCCTCCAAAAAATACCAGTGAAACAATCAGGCTTCTGAGCAATAACCATCTGAAATGATCATCATTTCCATAAAAAGAAGCAGCATGATGTACAGTGTTTAGGGGAATTTACATGAAATCTAAAAAGCACCCATCCGTACAGGCAGAACTAAATAGGGAGAGCACTCTCTGATGCTCAAAATAGCACCAGAAATGAACACTGAAACATCCCAAGGTAACAAAGGACATTTGCACTGAACATCTTCATTCAGACCTATTATATTTTATGAGAAGGATTTTCAAACCCAAACGTTTATAATAACAAATTAGCATCAACTTGGATCTGAGCACTTCCACAAGAGCCAGATGTGAGGGGGGTCTCTACTTTTTTCCTCCCCTCAAATACTTGACATCCCAAAGTGATCTGAACACATATTCATGGCTAAGTAGCTTCAGCAAGAGTGCTTAGTACCTGCCAACAGACCAACAGAGTAGCAAAATATCTGATTCCCAAACCATATTAATAATTCATAATAAACAATTTAATAATGAAAGTGAAGGGGGAACAGCAATCATTAGGGCCAAAACAGGGCAAGTATCTATCCTAGAGTGCACCTCCAAAGCTTTCCATGGTAACCATTTCCAAGCCACAAGAAAGCCCAGTTCTACAGACATAGATTGTTCTGGGGCAAGGGTTTTTATTTATATCAAGCTTCACAGTCTCCATGGGATATCTTAGAGCATCTGAGCTGACAGAACTAGTTTTCACTCGCATGACTTGAACTGAAATGTAGGTCCCAGCTTACACAAGTTTTCAACCAAGATCTCTGGATTTTGAAACAGCCTCAGAGATGCTGTAATTCACTGAGCTTTTTAAACGTATTTTTTAAAAAGTTAACATTCCCCTAGGTTGTTTATTCTTTTTCCATGAGTGCATTCAAAGACTTCAGTTTACGTTTTTACATCATCAATAATTCTATATAGGTATAAGAGCCACAACTGAAAGTTTCTATCGTAGATTTCAGCAGACACTTGATATTTTACAAGTCTTCAAAAAAAAGCTACCTCTCCTCGAAACAAAAACCAGTCTTCTGTCTTAAAGTGTACCAGGATACACTACTATGTGCCCTCAAAATCTCTTTTAAATTATTCCCTGAAGAAGGCTCCTATTCACTGAGACTTCAGCAGCACAACTTTGCTTTTATTTTTTTCTACATGATCTAAGTGGAAATAAGCAAATAGTAATTTTGGACAGCACCATGCATAAGGAGTAGATATTTACACAAAACAGGGGAAGCAGAGTATCCATAATGTTCCTGCATACTCTTTCCAGCTGCCTCATCCCCTCTGACAAGCAAAGCTTTTTGATCCTTTCCCATTCAGCCTGACCATTTTCCTTTAGAGCAGCAGCACTCTGCTGCTCTCCTTGCTCATGCACAGGCTCAGCCAGCTTCCCTCAGTGATTTCACCTCGTGGCCAAACAGCCTGGAACCATTATTTGACTGAAAAGAACTTCATTAACTTTCTGGTTTACACAAACTGAGCACTTGGATGGTGGGATATTTGCAGACCAATATTTACTATCTAGGCATGCCATGCAAATCAGGCACTTTACACACTAAAACTGGCAAAAGGATTCAAAGATTTTTTTTTTCTTTAAAACTTGTGCAGTGGGTTTTTTTGGTTTTGTTTGTTTGGTTTTGGTTTTGGTTTTTTTGTTATTTTCCGTGACTGAACCATTACTTTCCCCTCTTGGTTTCTGAAAGAAAGAAAAGGGAAGAAGCTTGTGCATGTACATATGGGAGATGCATGTTGGGGATTCAGTGAGAAGTTGCATTCTCAGAACCAGTTTTCCATGGCACACAATTTTCTCTTAGCTCATCTGTGAATCTGAAACTACACCAGAAACCAACAACAAACTGCTGAAGTCAGCTCACACCTGCTGAGGCTCACCAGGATTCCTGTAGCCCCCTCAAGGCTGACACAATCCTAAGGACCTATTGCCAACCCCAAACATTTTTGTTCCTCAAGGCCTCTGGTAGCTCCCAAGTCCCTACAGGCACCAAATTTACAATAGCCACAAAGTTAAAAACACTTAAAGGCAAGAGACTCTTTAACATTCATTGCTTTTGATGACTGCATTATGAATCACACACCTTTAATAAGAGAAAATAAAGAAGTAGGTTACCTGGGGTTAAAAGAATGACTGACATAGTGATGAGTGAACAAACAACTAGAATCACCAGCAGCGCAATAGCAATTCCCTTCCAGTTCCTCTGCGGAGGGCTGTTACTTCCAAGTTCCTACAGGAATGGAAAAGAATGAAATAAAAGGAAAAGACCAGGTTTCATAAACATACATTTCCAGAACTATTAGTGACAGGAAAACTGCTCTGTGCACGATCATAATCACAGCACAGGAGGTGACCATGATCCCTCCCTTCTCCACGGCACACAGAGTCATCCAGAGGTGTGTAACTCTCATGCTTTTTTAATAGATCTCCTTCTTTTTTTAAAATGTATATATGTAATTTTATGCCCCTAAGAGACAATCAAATGATCTTATGCAAGCTGTCCAAAATACAACTGGTGTTAAAATGTCCTGAACATAAACTTCAGGACAACATCAACTAGCAGTTTGTAAGATAATTACAGAAATGAAACGCAGCAATTTACTGTAATTCTACCTAACATGGTATGGACCATAAAGGTTTAAATACACATCCCTTTTAATGCACACTATTAAACTTATTTGTAATAGAAAGCATTAGCAAAACTGCCTGAGGCTGCAAGTATTCCATCTGAAGCTACAAGCTCTTTTTCTCTATGCAGTAGATCAACTGCAAACTGCTCCCCTATTAGTTATAAAAAAAAAAAAAAAAGTAGCTTATAACAAACGTTAAATGAATGCTTCTTTAACTACCAGTGCAGTTAAGCCCACATCCTCTGTGGTTACATGTTTAATTCCTGCCAGGCACCATTTACATTTCTTCCATAACAGCACTGCATTGCCCACGTCCATGGTACAGTTTGAGCCAAACAGCACGTAAACATCCAAAAACACAATGACTAAACTAGTACAATTGTTGCTTACAACCCCAACATTCCCTCACAGAAAACAGTGTTTTTTCTATCTGGATTTGGCAAGCAGAAATGTTTCTTTACCACAATTACATGTGCCTTTAGTATCTCAAAATTACATACAATGGTAGGATTGCAAAAAAAAAAAACCCAAAAAAAAACCCACCACCTCCTCCTATGTTTTACAAGCTTCCAAAAGCATGGTAACATTTTTTCACATACACTTATTTCATTTCACATTTCTGGGTTATAGTGAGTGTGAAATGGGTAAGGCTTAACAGAGAGTGGCAATGTTCTTGTGCCTTCTTGGCTCACATACACCACTTCAGCATCACACATCACCCGCAGCAGCAATTGTGTCTTTAACTTTTTAATGTTGTTTTTTTAGCCCCTTGCCAGTTCATTTCTACCTATAAAGGACAGTTCTCTCCCTGGCCCTCTTTTCCAGAAAATAAAGAGGGAATTGCCCAACACAATCTCTAAGCAATCCCACAGGGAATTCTCACAGCAGTCCTCAGCACATCACTGCTCCCACCAAGAAATGTCCCCACCTCCCCAACACATCTTCTGCCCACTGGACCCAGGTCCTGCCCAGCCTGCCTGAGATTAATCTTTTTTGGGGATTTTTTAGCCTCACCAGAGTGGAAGAGCAGCCAGTCTGTCTCCTCAGTGCAGCCCCTACTCATGGCTGGTCACCACAAGCAGCTCCCTCAGCCGAGAGGTGTCAGCCTGTCCCTCCACACACCCAAACCCAGCCTGGGCTGCACCCAGTCCTGTCAGCATCATGGAACCCTTTTATCATCACAGACATCTCCTCTTGGGTGTTGGTACTGACCCCGTGCCAGGCAACGGATGATGTTCAGCTACAGCATGCAGAAGTGACTGAGGGCAGCTGCAGCACAGGATTTGTGGCCAGTCCCTCCCACAGTGAACTCTGCAGCTTTCCCGGGATCAATCACCGTGTGGAAGAACCTGATTACCACAACCAACAACAAGTCTGAGATGCCTGGGGGGGTTTTACTGAAGTTCAGGACTCCTCTCTTCAGCACTCAGGGGAAAAAAATGGTGTAAGCAGTAACTCCTGGCATCTGTCTCCTTTCTCCACCCCATTGCCCCTGCTTCCCAACCACTTTCAAGCCTGCCTGCTTCCCTCATTTTCTTTCCTACCTTCTGAAATACCAATTACCACAGCCTGTGCAGCCTCAGACACAGGTCTTCAAGGCCTGCATGACTGCTCCATCAGCCCCTTTGGTGATCCCCAGGTTTTGAGCATCGTGTGGTTCCATCCTCTCTGGACAGCCCTGGCCACGCTGACATTGCAGGGATCCACAGCTTTTCCACAAAAACACAGAATTTCTGCGTCCTGCAGGTGCACTCAGATCCAAGCTATTATTTTCCCTGAAGTGAGAATTATTTTAAAGTGTTAACAGCACAGTCTAGGAAACACAAACTTATTCTAAACATCACAGTATTAGCCTTATTTAAATGACACCTGACAGAGTCCAATTTAAGACAAGAACTAGAAGCTCACAGGACCAAGTAATGGTGAGGGAACTGTAGTTTCCCTCAGAGCATCATGAAACCCTATTCCAAAGAACTGACTTAAGATGACAGAAGAAGCTGGACAACTTGATGAATGTACCAAAGCTTCTTCTTTTTTCATTAAAAAATGTACCAAGTCCTCATTATTCACAAGGTTCTTCTCTGCAGACACGAATATTGTTCAGTTTCTAAAAATGAAGCTTCATTTTAAATACTTCTGCAGATTTGTGCAAGGAGAATATCAAAGAGATGAATCAAGCACTGAGCATACAAAGCTTATTGGTACCCACAGCGAGAAAGAAGAAAGTTTCCAGCTAGCTGAAAACTTGGAGACTGGCATAAAAAGAATGACTTGTCTCGAATTAAGATATTTGGTTTTATTATTTGGATAAAAATTAGAAATTGTATCAAATTATTACATTAGAAATTATTAAAGGTCATGATGATGTTTCGATATTGAGTGACAACGTTCTTGTAAGACATTCATGAAGTTACTGTACACAAACAATATTTGATGAAATATTGGAAAAATTACTATAATAAAGTGAATTCACAGCATAGTCACTATCGAGGGCATCTCCAATTAACTTTTTTGATGCTAACCAATGCAGCTCTTGGACTGGAACCCACAAAGTTTTAAAACAGTGTAAGCTGCAGTTCTTCAACAATAAAATATTTTTAGCCAGGCGCTGCTTTTCAAAATAGCCACAAGCGAAATGCAGTTAAATAGATCTTTGGACTGTGTGTCACTGGCAAGGCAGAAACTGTGATTTCTAAGTGTGACAAGAGGACAGAGGCATTCAAGAGGAAACATCACAGAGAGCCACACAATGAGAAGCTTTTGACACCGTGTAGTTTCCCCATAACTATCTGCTAACTGGCACATAACAACAATGCAGACACAGATGGAGATTGAAGGATTTAATCTTCTAAATAGGGTCTTCTATTAACGTGGTTTGAAAATATACCAACTCTCTAATATGGTGGTTTATATATAACATTATATAATGTTATTATAGATTTTACAGTCTAACTCTAATGAATCAGAAAATGGCTGCACAAAGAATAATACAATTGCAAGCTTTCTCATTATTTATAGCAGCATTTTCACAAACCGTTTAATTGCACTGTCGCCAAAAACAATCCTCAAGTAATACATATTTCTGAATGTAAATTGTGATTGAGTAATAGCTTACTAAAACACAGCTACAAAGAGAAAAAATTAAACACTGCATGCACAAAAACACTGTACACCAACATTAGAGATTCCAATGGCCACTGCTGCCAAATGCTGAAGACTACATTTACCAAGAGCTTACAAGCTCTCACCATCAGGGATCTCAAGGCATGCAAGGAAAGGACAAAGCCTAAAGTTTCTGCTTTGTGATTGTCCCCATTCAACCAAAAGACCCCTAACAGCCTGGTCTTACAATGTACTATATGCGTGATACAGCATTACAGAGGTTGCAAATCCTGCAGCAGTAACCAAAAGAATGGCTAAACCAAAAATCTGCAGAGACCGGGCATGGGAGGTAGGACAGGTTGAGGAAAACTTGGGTCATTTCAACCCCTCTGCATCCCTCTATGCTAAATCCCACTCAACATTGCAAAACAAGGTGTTTCAGAGGGAAATGCTGAAAAAAATACATCCAGCAAATGAATATGCAAAGCAGATATAATTCCAGTAGGCTGAAGCATCTTTCTCTCTCCTTTTCTAGGCTGTTTTCTAAATACATAGCCCACCTCCAAACACAGTTTGCAGGCTGATGATGAACTGATTCACTACAGGCATGGAAATCTTTGAAGTGGCAGAAAGACACAGCTCTGAATACCACAATCTGTGGCACAGAATCATACATGGTTTGGGTTGGAAGGGATCTTAAAGATCAGCTCAGCCCAACCCCCCTGGACCTTCCACTGGACCAGCTTGTTCAAAGCCCATCCAGACTGGCCTTGAACACTGCCAGGAATCCCACATCTTCTCCCAGGAGCCTGTTCCAGTGCCACACCCTCACAGAGAAGAATTTCTTATGTCTAATGGAAGCCTGCCCCTTTCAGTGTAAAGCCATTCTCCCTTGCCCTGTCACTACAAGCCCTGGTAAAAACTCCCTCTCCAGCTCTCTTGTAATCCCCTTGGTTACCGGAAGTTGCCATAAAGTTTTGACAGAGCTTTTGCTACTCCAGGCTGAACTGCCCCACCTCTCTCAGCCTTTCTCTGCAGGAGAGGTGCTGTAGCCCTCTGAGCATCTTTGTGGAAAGGCAGAATCCCCTCCCTCCCCTGCTGCCCAGGGAGCTTTGGATGCAGCCCAGGATGCAGCTGGATTTCTGATTTCTGGGCTGCAAGTGCACACTGCTGGGTCATGTTGAGTTTTTCATTCACCAGCACCCCCAAACCCTTTTACTCAGGGCTGCTCTCAATCCATTCTCTTTATTTGTGCTTGGAAATCCCATATGGAGGGCTTTGCACTTGGCCTTGATGAACTTGAACACAGGCCCATCTCTCCAGCCTGTCAGGGTCCCAAGGATGTCACGTGGGACAGTGTCAAAGGCCTTGCACAAGTCCATGGCACTTGCCTTTCTCCCTGATACACCAATTCTGTAACCCTGTCCTACAAGGCTGTAGCCTCATTCAGAAATTCTGAGGTTTTGTTCTCTATTTTTGAGTGAAATACAGATTCTGACATGGATGTTTCATATTCAGAATAAAAAAATATGAAATTGCCTCCATAATGGCTGTATTACACAAGACTGTAAAGAGAAGACCTGACCCAAGTTCCCATTACAAGGGAAATAAAAAAAAAGAAAACTAAATTCCATTAGATTTACTGCATATAATTTTTTTTAATCTTTTTACACAAAAATGTAAGCACATATTTTAAGTAGTATTGGGGATATTGATTTGAGAAAAAGAATCACTCAGGATTAAGAGCCGTGCTAGAAGAATACACAAAAAACTTTTAAATATTTCCATATTTCTACCTGAATAAACTTACAATCTTTCTTGTTAGCAGCATAACCAGAAAAAAAAATCACAGCTTCCTTCCTAAAGCTTATCGAGTCACACAGTTTTATTGTTAATCAATGAGGATAAAAAGTCTTTAAGACATAATTTTTCCAGCAAGTGTGTACAACTAAGGTTGTTGTAAGAGAACAAAAGGTCAGAAAATATTGGCATAACATGCTGCATTAGTAAGTCAGGTTTCTGAATTATCCTAACAGCATTTTCTGGATTTCTTGGAAAACTCTCTGTGTAAACCATGGTACAATTTCCACCATGGAAATAATGCCAGAAGCAACAGGAGAATAGCTGCTGGAAGCAGGAGAAGAAGTGAAAGCCAAACTTTCAGAGACAAGCTTGCCCTGGGAGTGGCATTTAACCAAACTGCTTTTTCTCACAGAGCTCCTACCCGTGCTGCAACAACCCAGCTGATAAATGGTGGGATGAGCAGAAAATATGCATTTCTCCATAAAAGTTAAGAGCAAGAACTCAAGCACTTTTAACTATTTCTGCTGGGTTCAGCTCAAACTGAAAGCAGAGATTCTGCCGTAATTTCTGCAGTCCAGAGTGAACTTTACCAGGCTGATGTGTCCCAGTCCAGGTCTGCAGACGCACATTGGTGTTTACCCCTGGACTGAGGGTATTTGGAACACAAAACCCACCAGCACTGAGATCCAGCAGTTGCCTGCCTGGTTTTGTTGCTGAGGCAGGTGAAAAGATCTTAGAGGAGCCTTGGGCTGTAGCAGATTTGGGCTGTAGCAGTTTCTGCCAGCAGCGCATCTCCTGATGCCTTGAATAAATCATCCGCTTTCTTTTGTCTCTTCTTTTTCTTTTTTTTAATGCTGTTCTGTCACCAGGACAAAGCCTACAGAGAAAAGCACTGAGGAGAATCACAGCCTCCCCTTATTTTGGCAAGAATTTCAAGGGAAAAGTGCATTAGACTAGGAAAAGCAAATGTAATTTGCTTTGCAGTAGGAATGAGAGTGAGTTTCACTCTGTGGCTTAGATGTAATCACAACAATATCACTTCATTAAACTCTTGCCATTTGCATTCCCCAAACATAAAAAAAGGTGACAAATGAAAAAAAGGCAAATAATTTCATGTCACATTTCAGGTGGTTTAAAAGACAGACTCAATACACTTATAATAGAAAGATTGCAGTCTTTCCAAAGCTCTTTATAGAGCTGGGCTTGCAACTGATATTAAGTACTACCTGCCCTGGGTTTGCAGTGTGCTGTTTGAAGGGAAATTACCCCAGCAAGCCTTCTGATTTTGTGATTAAGTGATTGTGTCCATTCCTTTCCAGCTGTTTTTGACTAATCCCATGGCCTAGATAGCAAGAGAGACTAAAAGACAGATCCACAAAGTGGCACAGGATAGTTCTAATCCATTTGCATAAGTACCTATCATTTTCATCCCTCATGTTCCCTTTACAATCCGCTGTGTTATAAGATCCTGTTGCTACAGTTCTTGTCTCAATGATTATGGTCACACAATTGCTTTCCCCGGTCAATATCTTTATTCATGAAAACATTGGCACTTCTTTTCAGAGTCATTGTAAAATGCCATTTTCAGAGGAATGCAGGATTCTGTCAGCTCTGTGGATAACGGGCATTTGAAAAAGAGAGCAGCTTGTCAGCAATTACCCTGCTCAGAACAGGTGCAGGGTTTGGATATGGGAACAATCTGTCTTCATATTTTTATTTCTTTGGGCTGCACTGGTAGAACAAAGGCCTCCTTTTGCAGAGCCAAACTGAAAGCAAACCCAGACCAAAGCAACTAAAACAAACCCAAAACGCACCCCTTCTCAGTAAAAATAAAGTAAAACAATTGTGCACATACAAGTCATTCTGAGAAGCACTGATCACTCACACTGGACATTAACCTTAAAAACATTTTGTGCTTCCTTCCAGATTGATCATTTTTGCTCTAAGCAGAGAGATCTTTTCCTTGGACCTGCAAGTGCCCATTCATGAACTGGATTTTTGGTTATTTGGGGTATTTTGGAACAGCTTTGTCAACACCTTTAGTACCAACTAAAATAAAAAGACCAGAAACATTTATGGAATCTATTTAATGTATTATAGCCAGCATTAAGAATACATTCCACATCTTCCCTCTCATTTTGCAGTGTACCTTGTAACACTTACCCAAAGACAATGAGCCAGCTATTACACTAGACAAACAAGTAAAAGCTCAACCCCTAAAGCATTCTGCTGAAACCCTTGTTCAAGGTCTTATCACAGCAGATGAGTTTAAACCTTAAGTCATTATTCCTGCATGTCATAAATACAAAAGCAGAGATGGGTCAGCACAACTGATCAAAACTGTGGCACCTGCACACAGTGAAAACCTGTGGCCATCTGCTTTTTTGTTTTTAGCTAAAATAGTAGCATTCAAACAGGGAGGGAGGGAAGTAAACTATCACAGTCCTCAATATTAAAGAATCTATGGAAAATGCAGGCCATGGAAAATTCTGCCATAAGCACTGCTGAGTAGCTGAGGTGGAGGGAGGCGTGAATGAAGTAACAATGGATGACAGAACTGGTTTGTACCTAAAAGAAAAGGAGCAGTCACAACGTAGAGAGAAGCTGCAGCAGGCAAGGGAGCTCCTCAGGCTTTTGGGAGCTGAGCGGAATGCACGGCACCTCGATGAAGAGGTATAATGCCACCATCAGAGGCAACTTCACTGAGCCTCAGGATTTCAGAGTTGTTATCCCTCCTCATCCTGTGTTCACAATCTTTTATAGTTTGTTTCTAACCAAAGTTTTGGAAGTAAAAAAAAATACTGTACTCTTTCCTTCCAGTCCAGAAGAAATACCTGGAGAGCTGGGGAGAAAAATAAAATTCTGACAAGATGTGAGGAAGCATCTTGAGACTCAGAAGTACAGTGGGACATGAAAGCTGCAGGAAGGCACCTATGGGGATTTCTGCAAATTCCTGAGGATAATAACAGCTAATGAACAGCTGCTTTATTAAATATGAGTCCAACCTCCCCTGCAAATCTCTCCTCCAGAAGAGTCTCACACTCCTTGGAGAGACTGAGGCTCACCAACAGCTCGGCTCTGACTTCAGGTTATGTTCCTTGTGTCCTCACCAGACCAAAGCCCCAATACTCACACCATGCTATGTGTTCTTTTCCTCACATCAGTCTCATCTGGAAGCTAATGAGATTTTTGTCTGATTAGGAAAAGCCACCTCTGTATCTTGCAGACTCCCATGGAAATAAAGCAAGGGGTTCTTTTCCAATGAGCCTGTGCACCATGACCTTCTACAGGAACTCAACAGCTCATTTGCCATAATTAAAGAAAATCCTTAGAATTATTTTACTAAACCAAGTAAGGCCAAGGACAGAAAAAGACACAGCAGCAGGCATAAACACGACTTTATCCAGGTTACTATGATGTGACACAAGAAGTCTGTATAAAAACTCCCACATCCATTTATGGCCAAAAAGGTATTTTCACGTATTTCTATTGATCCCAAGTTTAATGAAATGTCACAAAATAGTAAAATATGTCTCCCATTCTTAGCACGTTGAAGAAAAATCCCCCCAACCAAGTAAAATAACAAATCTCAAGAGAAAGGGACTTAAAAAATAAATGAATACAGACCATCCACGTTGCATACCTATAGATCTTTCTACAGATATAACAAAGTTATTTGCTGGAATTTGTACTTTTCATTGCTCAGAAACAAAGTTATACTTTGCCTGATTGCTTAAAAAAAAAAAAGGCTTTACACATATTTTTATTTCCCGATATTTTGGCAAGGTCCCACAAGAGATGATTTTTAAGACTGACATCAACAATTTCAGCATTAATAAGCAACAATTAATTTCAGCATTAATAACACAACACCGCAGTTCACTGAAGGTTGGATGAACAGCAAAGTTTACCAAACTGCAGCAATGTCATCAAGCCACATTCAGATCTATCCCACGTAATTTTACAATTTAAATTTAACACAGTGCCCCTATTTTTAATGGTAAAAACCTGCACTGGTGCATGACTTTCAAGTAAGTTCACTGTTAGATTAGAAAAAAACAAAATTGGCTTTTGGAGTTTCTCACTGTTCGGGTATCTGTACACATGCTTAATTTTATGCCATTTAAGAGTCCTGGAGAATGGATCTGACAGAAACTTTTTTTAGATGAATGAGATTAAATCAGGATTTATCAAACTACAGACCACATTTGTAAAGGTTATTTTGCAAATTTACATCAGTATATTTCTATTTGTTTTCAGATTTACATATAAATTACATGCAAATAAAACAGGTAGTTTAAATCCAAATGTGCTTTAATGAGGCTCTGTGCACATACATATGTACACACGTGCACATATCACTGAATATATACAGAGATAAATATTATTCAAGTCAACATTCCTATAAATAAATAAAAATGTTAATGAACCAAGGAGTGTCAGGGCCAGAAAAGGCAACACAAACACCATCTCTGTGTTTAGAGGGATCCAGAGCAGCAGAAAGTTACATGAGATTCCCAAGCTCAGGTGAGAATGGGAAACCAGCAGCTCTTTATGTAAATACCCATCAACAAAACTGTAGCAAGCAAAAGTACTCAGTCAGTATCACTGGACTCTAATTGGAAATCCATCATTTCATTTTTCCCAGTCTGCTTCACCATTAAATTACCTGTGTTTCCAGGAAACTGAATTCTATTTAAAGCAGCAGAATATCATGATTTTATGATCAGAAATAAAGATATGGTTTTCTCCTGCACTTTTAAGTCAAAAAAGAACAGGAAATTTGTAGATTTAATAAATTATGCCACGTTACACAGAATTAATATAGATGTAATGACCCAGCAGAGCCAAGATCACATTTCACTTAAAAACAGTGAAAGTCCTCACAGCACTAAGGACATCACACTGCTCCATACACACACACAGAGAGCCTATAAAAAAGCATTTATAGACAGACAATGGGTCACAAAATCATCTCTTTACATACATTCCACTCAATTAAAGCAAATTTAGTACTAGGATGAAAAAAAAATCAGGAATTGCTTGGCTGTTTTACCAGATTCATTGATTTTTTTTTCAGTACACATCCAGATAATGTAAAAATCCAGCTTTTCTTTCCCTGCAGTCATTTTACCGAATGGCCAAACCCATCTACCTAAAACACCTCAAAGGCCCTTTATCCATTATGTTTCTTTGGGAAAGGTGAGCCACCCAATAAGAGTCAAGGAGCTCCTACTGGCAAAATTTTCCAGATGCTGTTTTCACTGAAAAGCAAAGAAATGCATAGATACACAAAGGACTGCTCAAGGAGCAACTCAAATAAACCTTTGATTGTAGGGATAAATAATCCCTAATATAATAACAGTGTCAAGAAAAGCAGTGATGTTGTCAAGCACTCCATATATGCTTTAATATTTTTACTAATAAAGGTGAGAACATATCATTATCTTAGAAATATTGGCAGAAATTCACAAAACTATGAGTTTTGACTTAGAGAAAGAAATGAATGGCACCTTTCATTTTCTCCAGAGTAATGTCTTCTTTCTGTCTGATTCCAATGACAAGTAAGTCAAGGACGATCTCTATAAAACACATAATATCTACTTCTTTTGGGTTTCTTGCCATTTAAAAGTTAGAAGAGTTATAATTATAGTTCTGAGTACACAGAGATAGAAGAGAAAGATCTTACCAATGCAGGAATGGGCACCTGCCTTTGGCAGAGCTGTTACACTAAAGGGGATGAAAAGTTCCAAGCAGCCCTGCCACTGAATTTTCCAACAATGCACTGGAAGGTCGTTTTTGTCTACAGATCCAATACTCACAACAGACACTCGGCTCAAAATCTCTCCTTGGCTCTGAGCTTTCATATAAGAGCCAGATAATTCCTTCAGATCCATTTCAACAGCTCCTACTGAAATGTCTGGAGGCAAATACTTGACTCAGCTGAAGGTGTTGGGCTATGAGACAGGCTGTAACACTGTGCTTTTCTTTTATATTATAGGTCTTAAACAAAATGGATTCTTGTGACATTCCATGGTTCCCCAGATTAATAATTTAAAAAAGTATCAACCTTCACTTCCTTTTTCTAAATACTTGCTTAGTTTTTAATAAGAATGAATAAACATATTCAGTGTGTGCTCAAAAACAAGCTGCTAGAATTCAGAATCCAGACCTATATGGCCAACTAAACTGAATAATTTAATTAATAAGCTACAAAAGGAATTTTCCCAGATTTACGCCATGCAGAAATGGGTTTACAGGTAATCTTGAATGTTCATAAAATACAAACAACTTTCAGACCAAAAAAAAAAAAAAAAAGAAAAACAGCCCAATAAATTAAAGCAAACAAACCACCCACAGAAGAAAAGCCTGGATTTTATAACAGATAAGTGGCAGTGATTAACAAATGTATTTTCCAACTGATGGAAACTTGCCAATAATTAGTTTTTAGCTAGTTTACAAAAAGGGAACTGTAACAAAAGTGTTGGTGTAGTTAATACCTGATTTTTTCAGGAAAATTTCCTTCTTCACATTTTGTGTTGATTTGACACCTGTGGGGTTTCTTCCTGTTTTCTGCAGCTCACAGCACCGTCTGCTCCTTATTCCCTCCCGAGGACCTGAATAATCTTTTTACATCCCTGTCTCCTTTGTGTAAACAACTTACCAAATTTCCTGGAAGCAGCTATATTACAACTTCTGAGACTGCAACTTCAGGCAGCTCTAGTTGCTCCCACAGGATCAAAATTTTGAGGGATATTAAAATTACCAGAGCTCCTTGAAGCTGACCTGGCACACGCCAAGTGACAAAGCCAGCAGCTGGCTGCAAGCTGCACCCAGGAATTCTGACTGCAGTGGCCCTTGGAGAGAACAACTCCTCGAGTCACAGCGTGTGGAGATGTGCAGCCAAATCCTCATGGCTCTCTGCTGGGCATAGGGTATTGAAAATAAAAATTAGCATTAAAGTAGCTCTGGTGCAGCACCTTGAGTGGGGAAACAAAGCCCAGCGACTGCGCTCCATCCCTTCAAATTTCTCTACCTACTCAGTCAGAATACGTAAAAAAAAAACCCCAACCATCCAAAATCCCAAGAGCAAAACAACCCAGAAGTGGCTCTGACAAAGCTGACTCGGACCCAGGTTGGTCTGACGGACCAGCTGGTTGAAAATCTGGTATTTCCTCACCTCTGCCCCCAGTGTTACTGCTCATCACAAGCCTTACAAATCACTCCATCACACTCTCAGCAACAGAGGGCCACAAGGTATTTTTCTGTGCACAGTCTGCTCACCCAGACTTGGTTGGGGATTAATGGGGACAACTGTGATTTTTTTAATCATTATTTTGTCATGGAAACTAGTTAAAAAGCTCCGTTTCTAAAATCCAATCAGTCATATTTGATGATGAAGCATCATTTCTATTAGTGCTTTCCTCAGAAGCCTTTGAGAGCAAAAACCATCGCTTTTCACACATTTGAAAGTGAAATAAAATTATTAATCTCTTCAGTTCACCAAGACTACCTGTCTACAAGAGAACATTCTGCAAAACAACATGATGTTTCAGCATGATGCAGCAAGAGGAATTGAAGCAATACATCTTATAGGAAAAGAATTTGAAGTTTCCAATCCAGTATAACAACTGCATATCTCCATTGTTAAAATTGTTCTTAGTCAATATATATCAAAATGGTTGCTTATGTACCATAGTTGGAATGTAGTACATGTTCTTCTGACCTAGGAAAAAAAAAAGTTTTGGTAGTAATTACTCCATTATTTCCCCTAGAAGGGGAGTATGCGTACATTGTTCTATTTGTACTTCATACTGCAAACAGGATTTTGCAACAGAATTGAAGTCTGACATTTTGACTTGATAATTTTATTACCTGTGTGATTTTATTCTGCGCATTTAGGAGGAGTGTTTGCTTCCAACTACAAGCACAAAGCTGGATTGTTTTTTAAGAATGGGGAAAAATGAATAAAAATAGCAGACATCTGAAAACATCCAAGAGGAAAATGAAGAGTTTTACAATGTACAACTGCAACAACAGTAATTGTAAATGTCAGCTTCTGAAACAAGAAGCTACTAAAAATACACAAAGTAATTCTTCTGGGTGCCCTTACCGAAGTGGGAATCAAAAACTGCAGTTTATCCAAAAGCTGCCTCACTACCACTCATTATCTGCCCCCAAGTGTACCACCCCTCTCTGAATATATCTGCATCAGTGGCCTACACACTGCAAGGCACTGCAGTAAGAATGTTTTATTTTCTGGTTTTTATGAGCTCCCTGTGGTGATTAGTTGCATATTTAGGCAACCCTGCAAGTGAGCAATGAAAGAAACTCTCGGTGCTTTTGTCAATAATTTATTTTAAAGCTGCAACTTCAAATATTTAAGCATACCAAGCAAGGAGAGGGCACAAGCTGTTTAAAAAAATGAGACCCATTCCAATCCTTCCAGCCACTCAGTAATTACTGTGCTGATGTGAAGGTTACAAAGAAAAGAAAAACATATTATTCAGATTACAAGTCGAACTATTGTTGCAGGATGGAGGAGAAGAATTAAATCAATGCCTCAACTACAGCCACTTCACGGGGAAGGGCCCACAAACAATCCCTGGCAGCTCCCTGCATGAGCTCATCTCTCCAAGCCCTCCACTTGTGCTCCAAACTGAAGGTGCAATTAGGTGTGCTCTGACCGCAGCCTTTGCAGACTTCACCGGGTAATTAGGCAGGAAGAAATCATCAGGACAACTAATTGTGGCTTAAATGTACAGTTTCTAAAATCCTGGTCAGACAGGAGTGGAGAGGCACGAGCAAAAGTGGAAATTCACTCAGCTCAAACAGCACAAGTGACCACGAACAGCTCTACCTCCTCTGTGATCCCTTCCTTTTGTTCTTATGAAAAAAAATAAATTATAATAAGGCCACTCTCCTCTCAGAGAATACCTTCATGACCCACATCTGTCCTGATGCCTGTACCTGACCACCCAGTCAATGGCAGCTAACCAAGGGCAGATCCAGGTTCTGCCAGGTGGCCCCAACACCTGAACGTGTATTTAAAGAAACAATGATCACATTTTCAATTATAGATCCGATTTTCAATCATACACCTTTTATGGGTCACTGTCTTCCGAGATTACAACAGTAATTTTCACACCTGAAAATGAGACTGATAATCACAGGGTGGGTAAAACTTCATTAAGTCCTTTATCAGATATAAGTGGCTCTGAACCTGACTGCTGTTTAATGTACCAGGTGACAGAGATGATACAAGGTCAAAGGAGAATAAAACACATGGAGTATGGAAAATTTCCATCACAGAATCACTGTGATTATCTAAAAATGAAGAGAGGCAAAATGCAACTGTGTAGTGTGGTTCAACTTTTTTTTTTTTTTTTTTTAATTCCTATTTACAAATTTTTCATCTTAATTGTCAAATTTCTCTCCAGGTCTATTTCCAACCTGGTATCATGGTTTTCTTATACCAAAAGAATGGAAAACTCAGGGAAGAAAAAACCTTAGAAGACAAAACACATACACTCAGAAATTCAAAATTTTGTAAGACTGGCAAACACAGATGCCTAAAGCTTCAGGAAATCACAGCATTTTAGAAAGTTTTCAGTAGACTGAGAACAGCAATCACCTTGTACCATATTTCAGAGTGGTGTAAGTTTTTTGTTTTAACAGTGAGTGCTTGTCCACCTCAGCAGAATAAACCCAGTAGAATAAAATGAATTTGGCACTATTTTAAGGGTTTTTTTGACTCATTTCCTAAGTCCTTAGAAGGTTTTTCATTTTGTCATTTTGCCACAGAAGTAATCACCCAGAATAAATACTAAGGAACATCACAACCCTGGTCTACTCAATCCTTCACAAATGAGGCATTAAAAATGACCACCTGAGTTGCAATTACTACAGTTTTTAATAATTCTTAGATTCATACATCTGTCTTGCTGCTTTACAATAAAATAACCACGTTCAGTCTTCAGGAGTATCTACTCAAGCCTTTTGAAAATTGCCACTACTGTCATAAGACTTCTCTTTAAATTACTAAAATCCTCACTACCACCCAATTCCTTCGGAAATTCATTTTTTTTCATTCTGTTTGGTAGAACTGGAATAATTCGCAGTGAACATTTGCTATAGCAGGTGACTGAAATTTCATTCCCCTTCCCATTTTAGCCCATTATCCTACACTTACTTTTGGTTTTGTTACCCCTAACACTGAGAGAAGAGAGTTTAAATTACCTCCTTTTCTTCAAAAGCTCTACACTGCCTCTCAACTTCACCTGCCCACATTTTACAGACACCATATAACTCTATCTCTTCCCTTCCACTATTCTCATTTTCTATGCATTGAGAGTTTTACTGCCTAGAAGTGTAAGTAGCTCTGTTAACTACAGTGACCATTAAGAACTGGAAAGGCAAAGCCAAATCATTCTGTTTTATCAAATGTCTGTGGCCAGAAGAGTAACTTCTAATATTTCTACACATGTATGAGCACACAGAGCTTTCTTTGAAAAGGAGTATATTAAAAAAAAATTAAAAAAAAAAATAAAAAAAAATAAAATTACCTTAATTACTAGCAATGCTGTGTTGTGAAGCTAATTCATGGTCAAACCACACTTTATGCAAAAAAAAAAATCTTAAATAGTAAGATCTAGCCATCATTTTAATGATCTTCAAAGTTATAATGCCTATGGGCCTGGTAAGATTGTTTTAGCCACTGCAGCAGAGAGGCCAGGCTGACCCCTGGGGTTTGTTCCCTAGGGATGTGCCCACCCTGCTCCCTGTGGGAATAACCCAGAGCTCTCACAGAGCCCTCAGCACCTCCTGCACCTCTGCACTGCCTCCAGCACACAATGCACAGACAGTTTTCATTCTCTCCAAATACCTGATAATCTCCAGGATTTAATGCTGCAACGTTTATTAGCTCGCATCAAAAAGGATTTGCCAAAATCAAGCAGCGCTGCCAATCAAATGAAATCCTCGCAATTCTCTGTTGTTGTAGACCAAACTCTTTTCTATCAACCTGTTCTTCTGAGCTAATATTGTATTTTTTGAATGAAAGAAAGCACACTATGTGCCTTTGCACTGTTTACAAGGAAATACTATGTTATACTAAAACTTTACTCACCCACAACGAACATCTGCATAACTAAAATAAGGCACAACTAACCTAGAAAGATGATACTCCTTCACCTTCCCACAGCGACAACCAAAACTTCAAAAGGGTAAAAACAAGGAGTTTTAAAAAATGTAAATGAATTGTGGGTTGACCTTGAGCAGATGCCACAGGTTCAAATCAAAGGTAAAAAGCACACCTGAAGACAAGTCATTAATTTGAAATGAATTTTGAATATCAGTTCAGGTGTGGACTTTGCTCTAAACTAGTAAGGTTAGAATTCAAAAAAAATTCTCCCGCAAAAAATAAGAGCTTCACAGAAACTTCAGAGGTGCACCATTTTGTAATCAGGAAAGAGGATAAAAATAATTCATGTTTATAGGCAATCAGCTCCTTTTCTTTTAATGTGAATTACTGATTTTGAGTGTGTACTCTGTAACCGTATTTGTACTGCAGGTACTTTGTAAGGGTTCACCCATTTTGAATTAATCATGCAGAACCACAGATGGATTTCAGAAGTGCTCTAAAGTCCTCAGCAGTTTCTCAGGGTGATGCTTTTAATAGCACCTAAATTGAGTCTCTTTATTTCAGTGGAGATGACTTATTTTAAATCAGTACCAACAGTCCCACTCAAGTCCTAATCAAGTTAAAGTACTATGAAAAGCACTGCATTTTAATTTCCCTGCGCTTCAGTATTTGCACACAGAACCATGCAAACCTGCCTTACACCACCTGGACACTGTCCTTTCAAAAACAAAAAAAAGAAAGCCTAAAAGCAAATGTGAGCATCAGTTCAACACTGGTTTTGAGCTAACAGACAGATTTCTGGGTTGATTATCCTGCTGTATAATCAGAGCAGATCTGTCTACCTGCCTAGAATCATTCTTTATTTACAAAGCTTAGAAGACTTAAAGAGGATCAGCCATTCTGCACATCTGGGAATCAGTAATTAAGTCACAGCACAGAAAACTGAAGTGATGCAAGGATGGACACAGAAATGGGAACCTCTCACCTGGGAAAGGTTCACAGGACCCCAAAGCAGCCAGCAAGAGCTGTGTGTGCCCAAGTGGTGAATAAATGCTGATTTGTCCTGAAAATGGGCTCATGTGAAGGACAGCCACCCAGCTCTGAGATGAAAAGTGTCTTCTGACAGTGAAAAGTCACCCAAATATATAATTTCTTTCACCAGAGGTGGTATATTCTGTAATTTAGTGGATGTGATTTAATGGATGTATAAAACACATTTTGCATATCAAAGCAAAAGATGTATTATAAGAAAAAAAAAAAAACAACAACAACAACAAAAAACACCACCAAGCAAAAACCCCCTTAAAACTGTGCATAAAAGCATTGAAACATAAAATGACTTTTGCAAGGATGCCATTTTGCTGAGAGGCTCGACCAAAGAGTTTTAATGTATACAGTAGTTTTTTTAGTAAAGATTTTTTCCAAGCAAAATCAATTTTACTGTCAATGTCTTCCAAGTTATGCCTCTAACTCCTCACACATGAATTTCCATCTCCCATGCCTCCAGGTTTCAGGGATGAAAATCTTATTTTAGCAGAGTGGCTGGAGACACTCTGAGCCTACTCAGACGGGAATTCTGTAACTCCAGAAAGGAAGAAGTCCCAGAGCTGTTTCCATCAGTGCACGTTCTGCAGCAAGGCCACTTTGAGGGCAAAGCCTAATTATCATTTGGATACAGTTTTACCTTCAAAACCAAACATGAAAGTAGTAGTATAATATGCTTCATTTCCCTTGTCTATTTTTTCTATTTTAATTTTCTGATTTTAATGAACAAAGGCACTCCAGAAGCAGATTCTATACACATAAAAATAGACTTCAGTCTTCAAATATGACCTTTTAATTAAAATACAACAGATCATTAAAAAAATTATTTCAAGAGTTCAAAACACTGGAAATATAACTATTTTAAGACAATACAAAAGAGAGAAGTAGTGGCCGAAGTTACTTTCATTCTCAAGAGAAAACTCACACTGTTTGTACAGTCAGTGGGGCACACAGTAAATCATAATTACACCAACTCATTTTAAGCTGAACTGAGGCACGATTGAAAGACAACAAAACCTTCAGTTCCCACCAGCACAAACCCACAGAATGCTGGCTGCATTCTAGAAACAGCTGTGAAGGACTTTTGGAAGAAGGAGGACGACAGAAGACAGAGCTGTGGTGTTTTCCATCATCCTAAACACAGGTACCATGGAGTGTTCTTCCATGCCTGCTTCAGAGCATGGGCAGGAAACATTGCTCAGGAAATATTTAACTGAAGAGTCAAAGTCAGGCATAGCCCAGGGGCAAATCTGCTAATGCTCTGTTTTGACCCAAAGTAAAAACTGTCACAGTAGCCCTCCACAAAAGACGCATCAGTCTGGGTATTGGAAGTGATGCTGGTTTACAGGCAGCAGGTGATGTTAGGAATGGAGAGTTTCAGTGAACCACCCACACAACAGAAAGAACAGGAGATTTAACAGGTCAGTGTCCGGCTTGAGCGAAGACTCAGCTAGGTCACTGCAAAAATTTGTTCCTGAGGAAAGTCTTTGAAGAGGGGCTGCAGCCACAGGGGAGGAAAAGCCTGGAGGCTCATCCTCCTGCCTCCTGCACAAACAGAGGTGTGTAGCCTTGGATGGAACAGCAACAAGTGCCTCTTCATCGATGCAGGATGCCTTGTAAACAACACTTTCCTCCTGGAAACTTCCCTATTTCTGCTGACAGAAAGCACTGCCTAGCAAGAACAAACAGAACAGCAGCGACTACAGAAACAGGAGGTGAGCTCTGCTGCCTGGTAGTCACTCCCACCACATATCCACCAGGTGAGTGGATGGGAAAGGAGAGCCCTGTGCTTTCACAGCAGAGGTTGAGGTGCACACATGCTGTATCTCCTGAGGAGTCTTCAAAGAACCTCCACGCCAGCAGGTGGCTTTTCTGTGATATTCACCCAGAGATGGGGCGATTTCCATCATCAATACAGAGTGTCACCACTTCCAATCCCAAACCTGCATGTGCACTCAGCAGTCTAGCAGGAATGATACTTCATCTTCCCTAGAAGCTTACTGTGGAGGACAGTCTCTTTTCTTTCTTCTGCTCTTGATAGCAGTAGTGGAAGAGACAATTCATGACAAATTTTCTTCTGCAGCTAAGCCAGTAAAATGATCTACCTCACATCATGCTCATTTGCACATCACTGAAGACAGTGCAATAAAACTCAGCCCTCAAACCTTTCTCCCACTAAGAAAGCCCTTTTTATAAATATTTCCTTGATTCCAATTTAACAAGAGATACCATTACTCATCCACTTCACATCTGTCATGACATATCTTATCTGAACAGGTATTTTTATTCTTTTTTTTTTTTTTTTCTCCATTAGTTCTTACCTAAAAGATTTTTCTTGGACTGTTGGTGACAGAGATAAAATAACACGAGGAGAACGAGTCATGTATTGCTTTCCAAAAATTTTGAATTACCAAGTTTCAAGGAAACTTTCTGAGTCCTCTCCATGGCCCTGGTTTCCAGGGCAAACAGGTGCCCTGGAGGGCTGCCTTTGCTGGAGCACACAGCATGTTTTGAAATGAAGTATTTTTCTGTGGCTGCACAGTGTCTCTTCAGCCTGCCAAATCCAGAGTTTTATCATTAGGCAGAAGGTAACAATTCGCACAGCATTTCAAGTTTCAGTATTTGTTTGATGCCTCCCTCTGTTACTCGGAGGAGTTCTGATCTCCGTACTTCAGATGCCAACATGGATCAGAGCCAGCCTTAAAAATATGTAAATTTGAATTGCCAGAGAAGTAATGATTAATTAAATTCACAGGAAGTTGATTCAAAGTGTGTTTGAGGTAACATTAATTTTAAAACTGTCTCAGTTAGTATTTCACACACATGCTTAAGATTTTAAATATTGCCAAACATTAAGAAAATGACTTTTGAGAAGGATTATGAACAGTATGAGTTTTCACAACAGTCTCTTTCATTTTATGACTGCAGAAAAATGGAAAAATGAGATAGACAAGAGTTTTTTTTTTCTTTTATTATCTCAGCATCTGCAAGTGTTCTTGCAATTTTGTGAAAATATTTCTCTTTCTACCTTGTATCCATACCCTATTTCAGGGTTAGCAGCCACTTCTTGACAGAAGATAAAAAGACAGAATAAGGTTAGTGTTGGTCCTGCTTCAGAAGGATGTATGCTACAGTGTGCATCTTCATAAGAATATTAACCAGCTTTGGGCTATTTTTAATAGCTTTTTAAACAACACATTACCCCAGATTCTGATTTCAGCTCCAGCTCTGGAGCACCAGTGCCAAAATCAGAGACGACTAGAAGATAAAGCCAGACTGAGCCCGTTTTTTCCTCGTTTTTTCCTTAGTGATTCACTATGTATTTCACCAGGTTAAGGCACGAGAGCCACCCAAATATAAACTTCTAAGAGAATGGTAAGTAGTGGTCCAGCAGCACCTCAGCAACCACAGCAAGGTTTGTGCATTGATTTGTGCACTGACACGAGCACATTTTAAAGAAAAGGCAGAAGGGGCCCTACTGAAGGGATCATTACAAAAGGCTCTCCTCCTCAATAAGGGCTTTGCCGATAGTGAGACACCAACCATCTCAGGCAGAGAAGATGGGCATTGAATCTCAAGGTAGGACTTTATAAATCATCTTCTGAAGCTCTGCCCTTGATGATCCCTCAAAAGCTGCTGTTGCTTTGGTTGAGTAAGCCCTGAAACCTTCTAGGACTGAAGACCTTTACTTCTCTAAGCTCTTTTCATGCAGTACTTCAACAAAGAAAGTTTTTGAAGCAGACAATTCTTTATCGACTTCTTCACGCATCCTGAAACGCTCTCTTAAATTTTATGGCTCTCTCAACACAAATGAAGCACCCCTCTGGAATTTAGACAGTAGAAAATGCCCCACAGTGTATTTTAAAACCTGCTGAGAATTTTTATACACTGGTTTGAACAAATAACTGTAATTGTGTGGTAAACCTGTATCTGGATTATAGGTGTCCATCACAACAATGAACCAAGCATGACTCAATACCAATAATCTATTTTCAAAACGTTGGGGTTTGTTCTCATTTTTTTTTCTAACAAAGTCTGTTTAAGCTTCAGTGCTTTATCTGAATCCTTCTGCATTTAAACTTTGCTTAGGAAATGAATGCAGCTCCAAAGCCTCTTACCAAATGCTCATTGAGCTATGCTCTCCATGGATGTACCACAAAGCTGAACTTTTGACATTTACACTCAGAAAGTTTGAGTAATTTCAAGTGATAATCTGTTATGCAGCATCCTACAAAGCTGCCCTGGTAATCACCCCTAATGGTTTCTACAGCTGTTGTTTGGACCAAAAAGAACTCTCCTTTCCAAAATGAAATGTTTGCAGATAACACACAGAGAAAACCCTCTGACAGTAATGTCTGTCTGCACTCCTTACTCCTTTCCTTATTCCAATCCCTCCCTGCTCTTCCCCTATCCTTTAATAACTTTCTACATTTTCCCATATTTTAATACACTTGTGTGGCAAATTGTTGCTGTTCTTGTCCACCAAATATCCCTAACCTGTCTTAAAGAACTGTCTAATCAAGTTGGTTTTCCTATGAATACACCATATTCATCCAAATTCTTAAACATACTCTGGTTTCCAATTCAGGTTTTACATTTCCTACCTTTCTCCAGGGTTTTCTGTTACCCACACTATCAATGTTTATAAATAATAACAAGCAACTCCAGATCTTCATGAATTGTGGGTCATCTGCTGTGGATTCATTCCAAAGAGCAAAACAAAAATCTAAGAAAAACGGAAATACAGATAGTTCTATGCTTTAAAAACCAGGCAAATGAGTGCAATCAACCTGTGCCTGTTCCAGTTCAGCCTCCAGAGCACACAGAAAGACAAAACCCCTTCTTTACTCCTCTGCAGACATGCAACACTTCATAGGCAAAGGTAAGTGACAAGGACATCTCTCAAACTCTTCTTCAGCTCTTTATTTGTCCATATTTTCTGCAATGAATTCTGTAATTACATTCTGTAATGAATGTTTACCTTTTCCCTTCTCCACTGTTCTAGTATTGCATTACTTACTGGAAAAAAAAAAAGTGATTTATATGGCATTCTCAGCCTTCAAACTAACAGAGAATACATGATTTTCCAGCCCCAGATGAAGAGCCTTCCCCCATTTTCCAGTGTCTGCATTATTCCTGCATGCTTACTATGGAGTATTCAGGTTTGAATACTCAGCCAAAATCGTACCTGTCAGTTTTATGAAGAATTGAAGCTTCCTAATAAGGAACACAAGACCACCTCGGGGAAACAAACAAACAAATAAATAAATAAACAAACAAACTAGGAAAAAAGAAAAAATTCCAAACCACAAAAATCCCCCAAAACAGTATAATCCTGGTTTGTTGGGTTTTTTTAATGGATTAAAACAAAACTCAGTAAAAATTAAAAGCATCAACAGAGTAGCACCAACTGCGAAGTTAATAAAACTCCTCTTGTCATCATGAACAATGAACTGGAAAAAATAGATATAGCTTTTCCCTCTTCCATTTATGTAATACACTAAATCACTCTAAGTGTTCAAAATGCATATTAAATTATTGAAAAATTCAATCTCCCCAGTCCACAAAAAATCCTGCAGGGAAAGGCTTTGCCCACACAGCTCTGCTGGCTCCATCCCTGCACACAGCTCTGGCCATCTTTGGTGCCTTAAAACACATTTATTTACTTGTGTGGGACTTTTCTGGTTGAAGATGCCCAGTATAAAGGAAGGCTGTGCTGTTTTGTTAAAAGCCTGTTTTTACAGCACACAGCACCAAGGAGAGATACACAACAAGTGCTGAAAACCCATCTCCATGGTGTTTCTGGAGTGTTGGAGAAACACGTGGAGGCTGGGCAGGGGCATTGCAAGCCCTATACATTTCATTGCTATATGTCTTTATTTATCTATTAAAAAGTAATTACGTGCATTTTAAATGCCAGTGCTTACCTATAATATCAGTCTGGTATTTAAGATATTTAAATATGCTGAAAATGAACAGGATGTAACTGTGGATGTTCAGAACACCTAAAAATCGTGCTGTGGTGGCTATGGACAGACAGCAGCTAAAATTAGAAAATAATGATAGGGTTGTTTTCATAAGACTGGAACATGAAATATAATTCATATGTCAAAGATGCCACTGTCATTTCCTGAGGCAGATGACAACAAATCAAAACAGCTCAGTTATATGAAAGTACTGTTTCCAGGACAGCAAAACAAATGATTTTGCCAGTCCAGTGCAATGACAGTAGGGGAACTTTATGCTGTTTGCAGCGTGTTCTAGAATCAGGAAATAAGGACAGAAACAAGCTGCTTTGTTAAGGATTACAAACTGCTACAGTGATATGGACAGAGATACTGAATAAATGAGTATTCAGGATGAGTTCATTATGCTACTGCAGCAAACTAGCCAGCCCTGTCTTTGAGATGGATGTGTTTGCTCTCAGTTGAACACTGCAGAGTAAATATCAGAGTTCAACCTGATCCAGAAGAATCTGGAGGCGGGAAAGGTAATCTGCATAACAGCAGCAATTTCCAAAAGTATTTACTCTTAATTAATTACATGATTGAGAAAACTTCCTAGCAAACTCAATGAGCTTTCAGTTACCCAAAACACCCCATTAGTAGTCTGCCTTTCTTTAACCTTAAAAGCTGCAAAAATCCACTCAAATTTGCCAACGATATCACATGAAGCCACTCATTCTTCTGTCTTCTACATTTTTAATTATTTATTTTGCACAGTGCATCCACTGCATTTTCTCAGTTGAACTAGAGATGCTCTTGGCAGATACCTAAATAGCTTCCAAAGGAAAACTCTTCCAAACCCAAAACAAGCTGCAGGTACCTCAATCAGCATCACACCTGCCTCTACACATCCTGCTGGAATCTGGTGCAAAATGGGGCAGAAAAGGCACAATGTGTATTAAGAATGACTCTTAAAAGTTTGAAAACTCACTGAAATTATTATAATAATTCTAATAAAATTACTATATTATATTATTATTTATGGGTATGCTTATTATTATTTATAGGTATTCTTTTGTTTAAACTACAGAATATTAAGTAAATATTATTTATATGAACTCTTACAGCACTAATGAATTTTTAAAAATATTCTGAGGCATTCCAATTAATAAGATATACATAAAAATCGCTGCCAGGACATGCACAAAAGAAACCTGGCAGTCTACAAGCTTGCATCTGCCAGGACACTTCTGCCCTTCTCTACAACAACACAAACTGTAGGGATGGTGTCTGCATTGCTAATGCCAGGTTACAACAGGAAAAGGAAGACTTGGGTATCTGCTATCCAACTTAACACCACGTTAGGCTGCATTGCACTTTGCACTTTACACAATTCAGGTGTTGGAGGAAAAGTCTAAGCCTGATTTTACAAAATGAAAACAGCTAATCTAGAGTAGGGGACACTTTAGGTAACTGTTCAGAGTTCCTGTTGTTTCTAGGAATACAGGAATAATTGTTTTTCTCTCATCATTTCACTGCTGGTTCATCTATTAACCCTTGATTTTGCAAAACACTCCTCCTAAGTTACCTGCTAAAAGTTGAAAAAAGACAAAAAAAAAAGACGACTCTGCAGTAGGTTCATTAACTTCTTTCCTAAAGATCAAGACAACAACATTACATATGTGTAGATTTTCCTGCCTCTTTCAAGAAGGAGGAAAAGTATCAGTAGTACACTGCATTAGCATTTTTTTTGTACATGGTTTCCAGCTAGTGAGGTCCAAATGACAAACAGCCTTATAAACAGCCTCGCAGCACATGCTGCACAAACCTGTAATGAAATAAACCCCTGAACCAACCACTGTGGGCCTGCTGCTGCTCCTATCTCAGCACAGAAGGTGGAACCATGTAGGACAGGCACAACACTGCTTAAACTGACACAGTGCTCAGAATATTCACCGGGTTGGCTGAGATAAAAACAAGAGCCAGCTCTGCTGGCAGCAGCTGAACAGCAAACGTCTTCCCCCACTGGCTGATGAAAACGTCAAGGAGAGTGAGCTGCAGTGGGATAAATGAGGTCACTGTTTGCAATTCCCTGCCAGCCTGCTGGTTGAAGAAAACACCATTCGTCAGTAAACCTAAAGCAAAACACACTATACCACAAAGCTGTCCCCAAGTCATCGCTCATCCCGTCCCAAAACAAACAAGCAAAAAAAATTGCTTTTAATTTTGAAAGACAGCCTGTACACCTCTTATATTATAAGCATGATATTCGTTTAAATACTGAATAAAAACTAAAATTTAAAAGTAATTTCACGATAATCACAATCTACTGTAAAAAAAAAAAAAAAAAGGCCAAAAGTAAATGCAAAGCAATAGCTATAACACCGCTTCTGAAGCACTTCTCCAAAATCATTCTATAAACACTTGGAGGTCCAATATTTATAGGGGGCCCTGAATTCATATGCAGCACATTCATTGCGTTAATCAGCCTTAATAAATAGGTCCACCCCAGGCCTTTGGGCAATCCTTTGATGCTCAATATGCCTGCTTTGTGGAACTGCTCCAGGAAATAATTTTAGGACTTTTAAATAGAATACACAGAGAGAAGGGAGCTGTGCTGGAGGGTTTAGTGGTGCTGCTCATGGAAATGGCGTGTTCAGCCCATGGTTCTTGGGAATGCCCAGAGACCACAGACACTGGAATCAACTCGTGGTGTAGATCCCCTTTTGGTCCCACAAAAAGAACAGCTGCACAGGGCAGTTCATTCCAGGACATCTGACTATCAACGAAAAAAAAAAAAAAATCTTTAACTTTATCCATTTTTAATTAGGCTTTGTCAATAAGAAAGCCTGGCTGAGCTTTACACAGGTCCCCACTCGTGCCGTACGTAACGCTGGCACTGTTTATCCTCAGCAGCCCTAATCCCGCTTTGAAAAACCAAGTGTCAGCACCAGGAATTAAATGCATTAAAAAATGAACACCGGAATGATCACACAGGCCATTTGTTCCCTTTAAACACCGCTTGTGCAGAAAGAGATAAAAGTATTGCCGAGACAGCTGAGGAAGCTTTGACAAGCCTTTGGGGAGAAGAGGCTGCTGCTGCTGGCACGGTGCAGGGGCACACCTCTGCCAGGAGCATTAGGCAGAGGAGGGATGGCACAAGGAGGACCTCTGACCCCTCCACAGGCCAGGAGCCAGAGTGGGATGGAAGTTAGGAGCAGATCCATCCCATGGCTTTGAAGCAAACATCCCCAAAGAGACACAGGGGGATGAAGCTCTGCTCCCCACTTCCCACCTGAGATCACGACCGAAAGGCACCGCCTGTTACTGGAGAAAATGAACACCTTCCTCCCCCTGGAAATCCCATGGGTGTGATATCCACCACGGGGCTCATTTCTGGGGGTCACAGCTCTGCACCCTGCTGTGGGCACAGATGGGATTCCAGAGGGGAAGGAAGTTCTGATAGGATGCAGGATTGACTGCAGAAATTAACTCCATGACTTAGGTCATGCACCTCTGCTACCTGCAAGATAATGCTCTCTACTCTTAATACACAGCTTTGCCAGTAAACTAAGCCACTCAATAAATTCCTTTAATATACAGTAATGATCCTGTTTCTTCTGTGATCTTGGGATGAAAGCACAGCACATGAATACAGATTGCTGTGTTATGGCACCAGGACCTTCCAGGCAACCAGCACCCTGTGGATGCAGCTACACCCTGCCCAGCACTTCTGAAAGCAGGAGACATCTCAGGAGGGTTTCCTTCTTTTAATAAGTGAACAAGTTAATACAGGAGGCACTGACAAAACAAATGTATGAGGCACAATTCAATTATTTCCAACTGCTGATTTTACAGTTTCTTAAAATGCCATTTCCTAGATGGCTGCTCATGTTTCCTGAGGGGGGCTGTGCTTTGCCAGGGAAGGGGCTGTGTTTCTGGGGGGGATGGTCCCTGCACTCCTCTTGAGACACCCAGCTCCATCCTGGACCTGAAAACCGAGCCCACAGCTCAGCCCAGAGCTGAGCAGCTGGACTTGCCCAGGGTCTCAGACTCTCACCCCACAGCCTGCTCACAGACTCGGGATGGCTGCAGCACAAACCCAGCAGATTTTCCTGAGCATCAGGGCCTGCTGGAAACGTCTGCACCCAGGAGAGCTGGGCAAAGCCACTCCCAGTCTGTTCCCAGCAGTGCACAAAGGCACTTTCAAAGACCATGCCCTGCTGCTCTCCCTCTCAGTCACCCCTTGATAGGCAACTACAGACTCACAGAAATGGGCACATATAGAATCCCTGGCTGCCTTTAGGTGTTCATGTAACTTTTGAAAATGCTGCAGTTGACAGGAGCCCTTGGGGCTCTTGGCCATGGACAAGGTGCCACAGCTGCCAGGAGCACATCCTGACATGGGTCTGATGAGCAGAATGTGGAGGGACACATGATCTGCACCACACCCAAATCACATCCAGCAATCTAGAGCTTCTCACCCCATTAATAAGTCACCTCAACTCCCTAAAACACAGGGGAAGAGACAATCACACCAGCACCTGCCCTGGCACAGCAGCGCTGTGGCAGCAACAAGTGGAGGGTGAAAACAAGAGGAAGATAAAAGGGCCATGGATGCAAAAAATGGATCCTAAAATGTCCTGATTTTCAGTGGGACACTATCTCTGTCTTAGGGCTCTTGCCTTGATGAGGAAGGCTGCACACAGCCTGAAGGCACACTAGCATGGCACCTGGAATTTCTGAGAGCAGTTTATGTGTGAAGTATCTGCTGCTGTCCACTTTCAAAAAGAAGAAGAAAAAAAAAAAAAAAAGGTACCAAAACTGGTGCATGGAGAAGATGGATTCCAGAGGCAAACAAAAAATAGCTGAAACATGATGAGACACTTGAGAACTTTTTACCTCCAAAATATAATAGCTGGAGCCTTTCATCTTCTTAGCACACTAATCCATCAGACACACAGGTGGGAAGCAGCACATAGGCAGGACCTTAGAAAGGGTGGCTGGTGAAACAATATCCACTTGAACACAGCTTTGGTCTGAGGCTGTACAACGTGCTGTATCAGCTGAGAGCATCCTGCAGGCTCCACTGCTGAGAAAGGCTTTAGAAATGTACCTTTCACAAATGTCTTCCATCAGAATCCCTTTTATCTCTCACAATGATAAAAGCACTATTGTGCTGAAATGACTTCTGGTTTTACCAGCTGACTTCTACAGTTGACTGTGAGACATTTTTCAAAAAAGTCTCAGGAACATTACTATGCAGAAAGACTTTACATGATTACTATTGCTCTTCATTAGAAAATCTTTTACTATGAAATGGCTATTAATAATGTAAATATTTAAAAGTAATCACGCATTGATATGACATAAATCTTCTTTTTGTTCTTTTGTGGAAAAAACATAGAGATTGCATCTTGATGATGCACTTACACCACAGATGAACAAAAATTAAAAAAGCATTGCTGGGAGGAAGAAATCTCTCCTTAACCCCTTACTGCTGTCAACAGTATCTGAGCTACATTTTCTGCCAGGTTCTATCCCATGGAGTCCCTGCTTGGTGCACAGACCTTCCTGGAGCAGAAACTGTCACCTTGACACTGTCTATACTTCTTCAAACAAACCTGGATCATGTGCAGCATGTGGCTCAAGGACATGGGACAGCCCCTGGAGTGGCAGCAGTGCCCTGACAGCCCCCTGCCCGTGCCAGAGCACCAGGGAAGAGAGGCACACGCTGTTTCCCAGCATAACAAAATGCAGGGAGACAGTGTG
This sequence comes from Sinosuthora webbiana, assembly GCA_013397395.1. Classification (NCBI taxonomy): domain Eukaryota; kingdom Metazoa; phylum Chordata; class Aves; order Passeriformes; family Sylviidae; genus Sinosuthora; species Sinosuthora webbiana. The sequence continues at coordinate 2,816 of VXBN01007260.1, read as the reverse complement.
GATGGAAGGCAAGGGAAAGTCAGGATGACTCTCCAATACAGCCTGTTCTCTTTGCTGTTCTTTCTCATTGAAAATTCTATTTGATCACAGGTCAAAAATAATTCACCTCTGTCACCTCCTTCCTTTCAGGGCTGCAGCAACGCTCCTGGGCTGCAGTGCCAAACCAGAGGCAGCTCAGCACAGCGAGGTCTGAACATCTCCAGTCAACACAGAGCTCACCCTGACACCAACAAGCGAGGCCATTCAGACAGCCTAAGAGCTCAGGGCAGTGGGGTCAGCTCTCTTCTCTGATAAACAGGATTTTAATCCTCTCCCTTGCAGGAGTTAGTTTTGCCAGGGTCTGTACAGAACAGTTTTCCTGACTTCAGCCATCCACAGGTAAAACTGGCTTTGGAGCCCAACAGAAGGCACACAAATGGAATGGAGAAAAGCTTTTTACTGCAACTTGATGAGAACACTTAGGGGAAAAAAAAAAAAAAAAAAAAAAAAAAACAACAACAACAAAAAAAAAAACAAACCTGTCCTGTAGCTGATGCTTTCAGGAGAAAGGTAATACTTTTGTCTTTCACTTCTGAAGCCACATAGTTGCTACGATGGTGATTTCCACTCTCTTCATGTGACAGCAAAAACATAAAACAAGCCTGTTAACAGCTTGGGCAAATGCTACATAAGGGAAATATTATTCCTTTAAATTGCAGGGGGAGAAACATCTCAGAAGTGAAAAATGTAATATTTGTACTACACTGTTTGAGTGTAGATCTCAAAGCATGCTCAGGTCCTCAGCTCAAGCCTCACACAGATCAGTGTGCTGTCATGAACAGGGCCAGCAAACAACCCAAAGCAAAGTCTAATTTTTACTGAACTCTAACTAGGGCTCTCATTACACAGAAAAATGAGGGTTTATGCTGATCCACACTATCCTTCTCTGAACAGCTTGCTGGTTGTTTTTTTCAAAAATACACAGTACAAAGGTCTTTAGCTTTCTCTAATGTTCCCAATTACAAAACATTAATCTTTGTCCATCACCTTTGTCTAAGGTTTATATTTCACGCCACCAGAACGCTCTGACACCACGCCACTTCCTCTCCTGGGAGCCAGCAGCCTGGTGGGACAGCTCTGAAATCATGACATAACTCTAACAAACCCCCAGAGTCATGCCAGCACTGTTGGGGTACAAACGAGTCCTGAAGCAGAGGCTGGGATGGTGATTCAGCAGCCTCAGACCATCACAGCACTGGTTCAAAGGCACTGCAGACCAAGCCCCCTTTCTTCACTGCCTGGGATGGTCTTGCCTGGTTCCTCCTAATTCTGTTGGCTCTCCATTTCAAAAAGAAAATGCAGGCAAACATCTGAAGAAAATCCAGCTCAGATGTTGCTATGTTTTATGCAGAGGAAATGTTCATAAAAACTGGCTCTCAGAATGTATTTTTAATAGCAATGAAGAAAGAAAAAATATTTTTGGATTGGAGATTTAACCCGCCTGTACTGGGATATGAAACCATTTCACCAGGCTAAGATCCAGGCTCATTTCACTATCGTTGCAGGCATCTAATTTAAGAGCAAAGTCACCCAGGCTTCCCTCTATAATTAACTGCAAAAGACTGATGACCTGAATTGTTCTGCTGAAATACCTAAAATTTGTCTAATCCTCCCCGCTGATTTAAGAACTTCATCTAAGGCTTAAAGTCAGGTAAGAGGACTTTCAAATTAAAAAGAAATTAAAAAAGAAGAAGAAGAAGAAAGAACAAAAGGCAACCCAGAAACCTAGAACAGAAGATTAAATTCGCTTTAAAAATACAACAGCAAGACACTACTCAAGGTCTACAAAATATTTAATGCCCAGGCATTAAAATGTTACAAAATTGAATTGTGTTCACAGTTTAATGAAGCAGATGGACAGAGCATGTGCTGTTTTCTCTGCCCAAAAGCCCAATCAAAGTAAAACAGCATCCCTTCTGATGTTCACATGTTGGTAAACTCAAGGGATTAATAATGATGCAGAGTGCTTTGCTTCAAAGAAATTTGCAAATGAAGATTAATTCTAACAACTTGATGGGTATCTGATAAATAGCACTAGAAATACAGAAAATACATGTTTCAAAGTTGTATTTTCATGCAATTATTTGAAAAGGCTTTGTCAGAGTGGCATGAAAATTGGTTACTGTCTACTGGTCTGTAATCATTTCTGCCTTAAAGTGATTTTCAGACCCCCAAGTACCTCAGGCTGGATGCTGAGAGGGTTTGGCATTTCTGAATGTTGATCAGTCACACTCCAAAGCAAAGTGTTTGCAAGCTCAGTCTGTGATTTTCTTCCCAGCTCTGCCACTGGCCAGGAGAGCTGAAACCACACACACCATCAGCATCTACAGCTCCAAAGAATCACAGAATCACTGGGTTGGAAGAGACCTTCAAGAGCATTGAGTCCAACTCACGCCCTAACACCTCAACTAAACCACTGAGTGCCACATCCAGTCTTCAAACACATCCAGGGATGGTGACTCCACCACCTCCCTGGGCAGATCATTCCAGTACTTTATCACTCTTACCGTAAAAAACTTTTTTCCTAACATCCAACTTATATTTCCCTTGGTGCAGGTTGAGACTGTGTCCTCTCGATCTGTTGTTGCCTGGAGAAAGAGACCAACCCCATCTGAGCACAGCCACCTTTCAGGAGGTTGTAGGGAGTGGTAAGTTCACCTCTGAGTCTCCTTTTTGCCAGGCTAAACACCCCCAGCTCCCTCAGTCGTTCCTCACAGGGCTTGTGCTCCAAGCCCCTCGCCAACCTCATTGTCCCCTCTGGATGTGCTCAAGTGTCT
>VXBN01007248.1:9611-24934 GCA_013397395.1 Sinosuthora webbiana | reverse complement strand
GAAAGAAGGGGGGGGGGGGCTTACATTTCAAGGGAGACTCCAACCCTCCCTGGCAGATACCTGTCTATCTAAACCAAGAGAAGTATACACACTGATTTCTTGTGATCAGATGGTTCTTTAATGATAGGTGTTTGGTGTGTAAAAGCTCTATCCACCTTTCTTGCTCACCTCTTCTTATTGTTAGATTTCCTACTTTTGTTACATGACCCTGCACTTGACTTAAACGTCCTATTCACTATTCAGCTTTTCCTTCTATGTTGGAGTTTAAGGAAATACATCAGTAATACATTACTAATTAGTAATACATTATATTAGTGATATTACTAATTAGTAATACATTACTAATATGTTAGAAAAATGTATTTGATGTAGAAATTGCATGTCTAGAATCAATAGTAATTATTGGCACAAAACTGTAAACAGTACATTTTAAAAGTTAATTGAAATAAAAACTTTTTTAAAAGACCTTGAGCACTGAGCCTGAGGTTCTTAGCAGCGGTGTTTTCCAGCATGTTAAGCTAGGTGTTAAGCGGCGCGCAAACTTTAATATAAAAAAAAATAAACACCTTTTAAAACCAAAGCTGCAAATACAAAATACAGAACTTCTCCTTCATTATTTTTCCATTTCCCTTTGAAATATTTCTCCACTGCTCAAACTTAGCTCCTCTGCAGATGGTTAACCAGTACCCAAAGACTAGCTAAAGGAATTTCTGCTTGACTATGTCATGACCCATCGGTAGGGGCCATGACGTTCATTATAAATTCTCATCAAGATTAAACAAAGACACTGGACGTGCTTTAGGGAGCTCTTGCGCTTTTTTGTGTGGTCACCTTGTTTCCGGCAACCAGCTCACTATTTATATTTAAAAGGTGTTGGCTAACAAGCCCTTACATTTGAAGACTTCTACAAATGCTGGGTAGCAAGCCTGTAATTTTTGCAATACACTTTAATAAAGTCTCAATTCCCTCAGCTCTCTACTCAAAGGTGAGGGCTCACAAACCACAACCTTTCCACAACTCCCCATATCCACAATAAACTTCAGCAGGGACTATTGAATAGAAAATTATAGCCATGCTTTGCCCAGACTGAATGAGGGAGAAGAGAAATAAAAGCAGAAAAGGAAGATAACAAAGAATATAATCAGTCCTTAGACTGGTCTTGCTGTGTGGCTGGTCCAGAGCTGGAATTCTGACACCATGAAAGAGAGGAAAAGAGAGCAGGGGAGCCCAATCTCCTTCTTTTTGGAGTTAACCTGGTGCAGCCGCTTATGTGAATGAGACTTTTTGTGCTGTTTTGTTCTTGGATGCATAGCCAGCCCTTGGAGCCCTCCTCCAGGGAGTGAGTGCAGGGTGAGGAAGTGAGCACAAGACTCCAGGTCATGCCATGAGTTGGCTCAGCGCTTTGCTGCCCCACCTTAGCAAGATCCTCTCTTTCAATTGCAGCTTTTGTGCCAGAACAGTCAAATGTTTGAGACGAAACCTGCTTATTCAAGGTCCTCCACGCTACCTAGTGGCTCAAACATTCCTTACTATTGGTTGGGCATGTGGCTCATCTTCAGCTATGGTGATCTCTATTGGACGGGGGGTTAGAAGAGGGAGGAAGCAGAAGACAGTATGCAGCTAATCACAGTTGCAATTAAGATTTATGCTTATCATTAAAACCAGAAATCCCACCTATATTACAATCCCCATTTGTGTCAAACAGTTTCTCCACCCCATGATTTAAAAACAGAAGAAATCTCACATCCAAGGCTTGATTTACTGAACCAGTTCTTTGGTTGCAGTGTTTGGAATTGTTCAGCAATCTGGTCAGCAGCTTCCTTCATCTTTGCTCAGCGTCTTTAGTTGAAGTTGTAGCATTGTGCATGGTGACAGAGCCCTCCCCTTCAGTGAGGCTGAGCATCCCACATAATGCTTGTTCAATAATGGGTATGCTAATGGTGCATCTATCTCCGAGGGGCTGTCAAACTGAGCATTGATAGGGCGCAGGGAAGGAATTCAGACACCACATTTCCATCCAGAATGGTATTCTAGTGTTAGGAATAAGATTTTTCATCTGAACTCCTCCAAGCCAACCCCAAAGGGGCTGTATAATTTCATCATTCTTCAATTATAAATGTCAGTAAGATTTAGGATAATTATTTGTGGCTGTGTGGCGGGCTAATTCCTTCCATCAGGTACTACACTGAAAAATGTAGAGGGTGTTGGTCCTATTACATTGTAGCAAGTACAAGAATGTCTATTCAGAGTTGTAATACCAAGTATCAACCCTAGTTCAGGGGAGGTCTTCAGGTCAAATGTTAGAAGTAGTAAACATCACAGCAGGAAAACTTAAAGGCAACAAAGAATCTTAATTCCTTCCTGTGTGAAGCAGGGTGCAGCAAGGCCCCTAGCTGTGGGGCCTCCATATTCTTAAAATTCTTGTATTAGCTCCCAAGCTAAGTTGGAGTCTTACTACAATAGTTCTTGTTTGACAGGATGAAGGTAAGAGGACACATTGCTGAAACATCTCAGGTCAGTAGTGCCAGGTACAGATTATAAAACAACAGTAACATGCCGTCAAAATGCCTCATGTTAACATCAGTCATTGCTTCTTGTAGGAAAAGAAAAAGGAAAAATGCCTTGTCCTAAACCAGTGGTTGAAAAGAAGGTACTATCCACTGGTGTGAACACAATGCTCTTTATCACAGGCATTGGTAGCTATCCACAATTGGCTGCTGAAAGGCTTCTTAAGTCACTTCTTCAATAGTGAAAAAGTCTGCTAAAACTGATTGTTGTCAGCGGTGCTTAAGTTTAATTTGGTTTTTGTCTTTCCTTTTGTGAAAGATACAATTCATTTTGTTTCCCATGGCCCATTCCTGTACCACTAAGGAGCAGTAAAGTGGCTGCTGTTGTCTCACTGGGTGGAACTGGGCTTGGGTAAATACTTAAGCCGCTGCTTTAAAACTGTGTGCTTTTGCCTGTGCCTGGACTAACAACTTCCCCTTGGCTTTGTCCAAACCTCCATATTTGAGGTGGAAATACATACAGTGTCTTCCTTCTTCTCATTTAACTTACCCTGGTATAACTTGTATATTTTGGTTACCGTATATGGCACTATTTTGTAGCATTTTGCTGACCCTGTCCATCATCTCTGGTTTCAGTTTTAATTAGTGGTCCAGAATCCAGATTCTATATCTCGCAATTCCTCGTGAAAGATTCTCTCATACACATCCCGAAGCTATGCCTGAAGCCTGCTAATATGACTATGCTTGACAGCAAGCAGCCCCTCTGCCTTCAACCTCTTTTTCTGATCAGCAGCAAGCAGCTCTGTCTCCTGAGGCCTGCTGTCCCTCTCCAGGAAACCTAAACCCCTTAACCAATAGGCAGCCCACTGGATGAAGGACCAGGACTCAAAAGGATCATTTACCTGTATGAAAGCCTCAGATTCTCAGTATCCCTTGGCCTCCTCTTCTGCAGCTTCTTTGTACTCTACAGCAAGTGCTGCCTACACTCCTGTCTTTCCTATAGCCACTTTTCTGGCTTCAGCCTCTTCCACAGCTGCCTTTGTCTACTTGCCTAACACTCCTGTGGTTCTCTATTTCTCCTCATCCTCATCCCTCACTGGTTTTGATTCCTTTACTGGGTGAGTCACTCTCTTTGTTTCTAAAAATCTAGCAGCCTAATCTTGCCTCTTCATTTCATGCATTAGTTCCTTATCTGAGGTGTGTAAGTCCTTGTACTCCCAAGGCCAGCTTCTCATCGCTACTGTGCTACCCAACACATTTCTCAGTATTTTCTCCTGCTCTGTAGCCTTGCAGAGCACAAAGTATAGTAATTGGGTAAAGTCTCTTTCTATATTCAGCAAAGATTCCAATTTTGCTCTTTCGTTTTTCTCTCTATCCAAACATCTCTGTAATTTACAGATCTCAGCCAAATCTTGTGGATGTTTTTATAAGGACTCAAACAAGACTTTCAAATGTTTTGCAACCAAATTTTGTAGTAGTTTGTCTCTCTTTTGCTATCTAAACATTTTAGTGAGTCTGTCTCATCTTGCTCTCTGTATGAACATTTTTGTAGAGTCAGCCAAATTTTATAGGAATGTCTCTTTCTTTTTGTTCTATCTAAACATTTTTAGTAAGGAATCGTTAATCTTTTTATCGTTTTGTGTTTGCATCAGCATGACACACAGTACTTCACATATGATGAGTATAGGTCATACCTTTACCATGATGGGAAAAGGGTCCATGCTTGGCGTTTCCTGGGCTGTCATGTCCTGCTACTCCCTGTTCCTGATTCATCCTGTAATCCCAGTCAGAGATGAAGATATCTGAGCCCATCCCAGCTAAAAACAGCTCAAGAGCTGTTCAGTCCCTCTCAGCCTCCTAAGAGTCCTGTCTGTGATACAAATTTATTGTTACAAGCCACTGGTAGGAGTGTGATGTTTGTTGCAAATTCTTGCCAGCCTAAACAACACCACCATTCCACATGCTGAGGCGCTCTTGTTCTTTATTGTACAATTGTTATAACTCTGTCGACCCCCATTATTAGACTCAAAAGGTGTTGACTAACAAGCCCTTCATTTTGTACAATAGGGAGAAAAATATGACAGCCATGCTTTGCTCAGGGGAAGCAAGGGATGAGAGAAATTAAGGTGGAAAAGAGAGAGAGCAAAGATCACAGTCTGTAGATTCCTGCAGTTGGTCCTGCTACATGCATGGACAAGAGCTGGGAAAGATATGGAAAAAGTCACCAGGGGGTCCCAATGCGTTCACTTCCTTTTATAGTTAACCTGGTGCAGCCTCTTATGTAAATGAGACTTTTCATACTGTTTTGAAACATCCACAGACAGCTCTTTGAGCCTTCCTCTGGCAAGTCAGCTGTGGGGGGACTGAGCAGAAAAAGGAAGCTGGCTCAGAACAGTGCTACTCCATCTCCATGGCATGCTTTGTTTCGATCACACTTTTCCTGTCATAACAGTCAGAATATTTGAGACAAAACATGCTTATACTTAGTCCTCCACAGAACTGCTGGAAATACGTAGATTTTTCTTTCTTTGGGTAAAAGATAGGAAGTTACAAAGTAGTCATCATTGCCTTTTTAACTCTGATCTTTAATTCACCAATTCACTAGTCCACTCTTAAGATTTGAATTGCTGAAATTATAAGTGAGGGGTGTGTATGGAAAAAAACTTGTGCTTTGTTTCAAGGTCGTAATGTTTTTTCTCTGTTTTTTGTTTTTAAGGTATAGCTATGGTCTAGAGTCACACTTTTTCAGAATCCCTCTAGGACATGTAGTAAATCCAAATCTAGTGCAAGTCTGCTTAATAGACTGGTCTTTTCCTGTAAAAAGCGCCTACCTCTTCAAGAATTTTTTTCCTGAAGATGGCTTTTGTTTGCCATTGCTTACAGATGTGTAAAGCAGACACAGAACATAAAGTGAGATGAGTTCTCACTGAATTATTAAAACCATGAAAAGTAGGTAGTAGCTGAATATTTATATTGTGCTTTGGATTATTAGACTTCTTGAACGTTTCTAACCTTACAGTTCAAGTAAGCTGCCTTTTCAAAGCCCCTTTAATGGGAAGTAACTTGAAAATTAAATACCATTTTATTCCATGTATTTGGGACAAAAATAATTGTAAAAAGAATTCATAATGAACTTGAAACAGACTTCACATTTCAGGTGTCTTTATTGTTTTGTTTGAATGTATAAGCATGCCACAGGGGTAAAAACCACTCTGATAAACTAAGGAGCAGTTGTTTCTGTCACTCAGGTAACGGGCTCAATATGCTGCTCATTAGTTCTTTCCCATGTTCCTCATTTAGAGAGAGTGGTCTTTTGCAGGGAAAAGAATTCGTCTGTTTTAGTAATGAAGCTTTGAAATAATTAGATGTGTATGTAGAAGTAGTGTAGGGAGGGTTGTATGCAGAATTTTGCAGATCCCAGAACAATTTTTTCAGGATGCTTCAGTGAAGACTTGGGTTTATTTAAGTAAACAAAATACACTAGTTTCTTTTGTTAAGAGGAGAAGTTGGCTTCAAGGCACTCTGGGATTAACATGATCCCAAATTGAACTGTTATGTTATTTTTAGATTGTGAAATGTACCGAAATACTAGTTAAACCAAACAACTGAGCTGCCATTTTGTTTGTTATGACTGAATTTTTTTTTTAGGCTTGTAGATACAGTAGTGTATTCTTCACTCATATGTTGTGGTGAAAGAATACATTTAACATGCTTTTGTCTTGATTTATGTTTTTCTGTCCTTTCTCATTTATGTGTAGCTATTGCATACTGTAGAGTGGGATGCGCAGAAGTAAAATAATTGTGTGTGAAGAGGTTATTGTGCTTGGCCTTTTACAAGTTTTGTTGTGTAGACACAACATGATGTGTTCCCTTTGCATGTTTAGCATGACAGGAAGATATCTAAGCCTTCTTACAGAAATAAGGCAGTTCTTAAAGGCTGTCATTCAACAAATGAACTGCAAGTACATATTGCTGTATTTTTTTTTTTCACTTTTACTGGAGGGGATAAAAGTGTTTAATTGTCTCTCTGTTGAACAAGGTTTAACTTCAGTCTTTGGCTCTGTGTAGTAGTTTAGCAGATGTGTTTGACTGTTTAAGAACATTGCTTTCTGGAGATTTATCAGGACTGTTTTCTGCTGATGGCTGGGAGAAGCAGCATTGAAAAAGAGGGGGGGTGTGTCAGAAATTGGGAGCTATTTCTTTTACCTAAATTTTTTTAAAATTATTCCTGTAAATTTAATACATATAACCTGTTTTTCATTCTTCTAATGGGACCATGTTACAACCATGAGGGGTTAAGTTGTTAATGTACCATCAATTGTGACAAAATTGTATAATTGAACAAAATATAACTTCCTATAAGCCAGTGTCTTGTGTTATTAAAAACAGCAGACATAAAGAGTTTTGTGGACTAAAGTATTTTCTTCTTAGCTGGCAGAACCATAAGTTTTAATTAGGCATTATGGAGAGTGTGGTGTATTTTGTAACTAACAGACTTGTATACTACAAGCAAACTAATTGCTAAATTTGTGTTGTCTCCTAAAAGGTTAAAATATTTCAAATTCTTCGTAGTGGGTTTCGTCATACCTCTGAAAGTTGAGTACTAAAGATTGATAGTTGCACTGACTTGCTTTGCCTCATGTTTACACTGAAGTTTTTTAAGGAATATCTCTCTTCTATACTTTGCCATAAATTTTGTTTGTCATTCTCATAAACTGTAACTAGGCCTTTGGTGGCCCAGTTAGTCTTGCTTAGTAATTAATTTTTTTGAATAATAAACACTTCCTTATTTTAGAAAGTTCTTGCTCATGTCTCACTTTTTTTGCAAAGAATACAATACAATTCCGTTATGCTGGTTGCTCTGGAGCATAAAGAACATACAGTGAATTCTATTTTTTTTTTTTTTTCTGAAACTGTTACATTAGTCCTTCTTTACTTCTAAGTATCCACCTGTGGCATCCTGGCAAAATGAAATTCATAAATGTACGCTGTCATGGACTTTGGCAGCAGTTGGAAACAACTAAGTCTTGGAGGGAGATGGGTTGAGGGAGAAGATTAAATTTCTTATTCTTGCACATTCACTCATAGTTTTTATGCCCTGAATGTGACACTGAGAAACAACACAGGTTTATAAACTTGTGGTTTCTGAAGATGATGGTATGAGGAAAAAGATGAGCACTTCACCCAAGCTTTTCCTGAAAACTGATGTTCAGCAGTATCAGTTATTGCTGATAATTGTATTAACAGTCACTATGTGCTGCAGTTCTAATAGTAACAGAGTTAGTTTTCAAATTGTCGCTGATGCCTTGGAATATCGCAGAATGAATTAGGCTGGAATAGACTTCAGAGAGCATTGAGTACAATCTCTACTGAAGACCACCACATCAGCATGTCACTCAGTGCTGTGGCCAGTCTTTCTTAAGACACCTCCAGGGATCGTGACTCCACCGTGGGCAGTCCATTGTCTAAGCACCCTTTCTGTGAAGAAATTCCTCCTAATGTCCGACCTGAACCTGCTCTGGTGGAACTTAAGTTCATGTTACGTACCATAAGAAAATATGCCCTAGGAAATGACTTCAAGAATCTTTTGCTAAAGAAACTTCTCTTTACAAAGGGAGATACTCAAGAAGTTTGGGTTTCCTTTTAGGCTCCATGTGTGTTCCTCAGCTTAATCTCATGTCACTTCATTCCGTTCTATGAGACCCTGACACGCTGACATGTTGAACACAGAAATAAGATTTCATTAATGTGCGTAAAACACAACTTATTCTGAGGATGAGAATATTTTTTTTTGCTTGTTTTTTTTCTTGTTTTGGATTTATAGTTTGGAATGGTGATACTTGATTTCTGCTAAGCTGTTACTATTTGGTAGAAGGTTTTGGTATTTTTTGTTAAGATCCTAGGATAAGACTTCATTTGTATAAACATGCATCTATCAATTATTAGGTGCTTTGAGGTTCTTTTCAATCTGTTAAGCTGCATATTGACACCACTTTCTGAAAAATGTCGGACATACCATCCACATGCTTTGGAGAACCATACTATATTTTGGCTATTCCATCTTATGTCTGTTATTTGATTTGCATGTTGAATTCTGGTCCAGTGGAGCAATACAAGATGTAAATATCCCTATATGCAGTAGTCTCACCTGAGAGAGGTTTAGTTTTCTCTGTTTCTTAATTGCCAGTTTTTACAGAAGAAACATTCAAAATTTCTGTGTGGCTTGGAAGCAATAGAGCTAGTTTGTCTGGTAGTAGGTTAGTGTAATAGTTTTTAGGCTTTGTTTTAAATGTTGTTTTTATTTTCAAATCAGGAGCCAATGAAGTCGAGAGCACCACAGCTACATTTGGAATACAGATTCTACAAGCAGCTAGGATCTGGAGGTAAAAAGCAGTGTAATGCATTTTACTGTGATGTAATCCAGGGTCAATTTTTGGTTGAAGTTTTCTGGTTTAGAGGTATAATCTATTTAATAAAGTGTTCCTAACTGCTTAAAGCAGAAAAAAGTCCCAGGAGTTAGTGGATTAATGGATAAATTCCAGTATTCTAACAATTTTTTTCTACTCTATAAAGTGTATCTATGAAATCCTGACTATTTAATAAATCCTACCTATCACAGCATTTGTCTGCATACAGGTGTACCTTAAACTAAGTAATCTTAGACTATTCCCAGTACAACTCTTTGAAAAAATACTGTAGATTTCCAATCTGCTCATCTACTAATCATGTATTTTGAATTAAATTTGATGTGATATTTTAATAGCTTCAGATTCAGTTTTACTTTACTTCACTTTCATTGATACATTGCTGTTTACTAGTTTTAAACCTCTTAAATACCTGTAGGAAAAGTTTAAATGCAGTTTAATTTTTGAATTTCTCATTTCACTCCCCTTGGTGCATTTACACCCAGAAGTACTCTTATGGTGGTTGCCTGAATGATCCAATTGTCACCTTTTGTTTTTATAGGTGAGCGATACCTAAAACTTCTCACACATTTTTGTGCCTTTCATAAAACTGCATATAATCAGTTAGGAAGATGTGAAGTTTCTTACCCTAGTAAAGTGAGTACAGATATTCTCTAAATCAGCTATAACTTAGGAAAAAGAAATATTTTGACATCTTTTCCTTGAAATTATTCTTAGAGTAGGTAATGTAATTAACTATTTTTCCCATTTTTTTACTAAGGTAGAAGTTTATTTTATAAGCGGACTACTAACAGTGGTTTTCTACATGTGTGCCTTTTAGCAAAGACAGCCTGGAGTTTGTAACAGTGATTTTAGTTGTGCTTAAACTAGGATAAAATCCTATTTAGCATGAAAAGTTGTCTCTGAAAAGAACTACACAATGAACATGCCCATACAACTTGATTTTGTTACCTTGAATGTGTGTGTTATGATGAATTTTAATACTTTTTAATTACTATTTTCACCTTTTTCCTTAAAATTCAGGATCACTTGCTCATTGCTGCACTGACTGGATAGTGTTTCTCAGGTAGCTTTCAAAATTTCATGCTACTGTTTTAAAGACTACATCTAGTGAAGCAACGTTTCTAGTATTTTCAATTAATATAAAATTTTTTTGCTGCTGTATTATGGATGCTTTGGAACCAGGAATTTTTAGAGATTACTTTTGGCAGAACACAACATTTTTTCTTCCTAGATGGAAAATAAAGTTGTAGATGGGTAGTCAAAATCTTGAATCTATATGCTTGCTGTTTGGAGAAAGTCATCGGAGTATGGTGTATGGGCTTTTTTTGTAAGTGGTTATAAATTGTCAGCATTCTGTACACTGGCTGATGGGTAGAAAGCTGAGATCTTAAGGACTTAACTAATGGGGCGTGACAATCCACAAGTTAGGTACATTACCTATCTGTGAATATAGAAGTGTAACTATTTAAAATTGTAAAGGAGCTGTGTAGTGGAAGTAAGAATAAAGCTGTAATTTCTTGTTCAGACTGCAGAAATTAGGCAGTGCTTCTCAGAGGTAGGAGTCCTTGTAGGAGTATTTATTGGGAAAACGTCTTAGTGAGTGTAACTATGTTTACCTTTTTATTTACTGAATAAGACTGGGAACTGTGTTTAGTGTATGAAGTCAAGTCAAAGATACTCTGTTTTCCTTCAGATATCCTTCAATTTTCTTAACCTTGTTTGCTGGTTGCAACAACTTTCATCTCTTTCTCTGATGCCTTGTTGAAGTACTGAAAGGGAGAGTCACCTCTCTGATTATTTGCATGAAGATGAGGTGACTTTAGAGTGAAAATGGAACTTTGAAGTGGTGACTTACTAAGCATCATCAATATTTATGGAGAACTTTGTCATAGACCTCCTTTGTTTTTTCAATAACCTGCTTTTATTCAAAAGTGAAAGCCTCTCCCAGCACAGAATCTTGAAAGCTCATTTGTGAGCCTTGCTCAGACACTCCACTTGGGGTTTATTTTAATGGGTTTTGTGGCAAAGGCTCATTATCAGGAAAGTAATTTTCTTCTTCGTATCTACATAGAAGTTAAAGAAAGATTGCTGATTCCTTATCTTCTGGCAGCAGTCTCTTTTTCTATAATTTTAGGAGTTGGGCCCTCAAGCTGAGGAAGTTATGTGGCCTATGATTTTCAGAAAAAAAAGTTGCAGTATTATGTAGTTTCTGTTCTCATGTAATCTGTGACAATTGGTTTTAGTTTACTAATTTTTCATGATATGTATATTTATTGTCAAGCACAGATTTAAGTAATTTTATCTCTTGAACAGTAGAAAACATAGTGTTGGAAAGTTGATCCACCAAGTGATAAATTCAGGAAGCAAGTATATAAACCTCCTATGTAAAACAGGAGATGAAAAAAATGTTAAGCCTGGTCTATCCATATGGACAGTGTTATTTTGTGGGCAATGGTTGTACCTTGATCAGAGAGAGAATAGATTCAAGAAAGTGATCTTCAGTCTGCAAATTGCAGAAGTCTGTCCTAGGAGATATAAAAATACTTGCCACTGCTGAAAGAAATTTGAAATACAGTAATTGTGAAGATAGAATGTTTCTCTGATGCACAGTTATGCACCATACTAGGAGCTACAACTGTCTGAAGCTTTCCATCTTTTAAGCTTCTAAAAATCCACATTTAAAGGCTGTTTACAATGAAGTAATATTTTCCTTAGCTGTTTTTGTTTATTCACACAAACTTGTGGTAATTTGGCTGATAGCTTTATAACTGTGTGGACTGTGTATTTTGCATTTAATTGTACTAAATTGCACTTCTCCTTGTTCTGCTCATATTTACATGTATACTTGGGTATTAATAGCAAGTTACTACTAAACTATGGTTTCAGAAGTGATTGATGAAAAGGGAATTATACTTCCTTCCCAGTCTTGGAGGCAGAGCCACTATTTTCTATAAAAACCCCATGATTTTCACAAATAAGTAGTATAGATTCCACAGTTTATGTTACAAATTGGCTTATGCTTAGTGTGAAATAACCTGAAGCTTAAGGGATAAAATTGCTGTAGGCCCTGTGAAATCCCACTTGACTTGGAGGTGGCAGGAGGAGGAGGGAGAGGCATTAACATGGGAATGAATACTTCTAGAAGAAAATCAGGTTATTTTCTGGCAATACCATCCTGAAAGCAAGTAAAGAAAATGTTATTGTGATAACAGATTATTTTACCTTCAAACCCTTTTTAACAGAGCATCTTTGTACTTCCTCTGATCTTGCAGGCATCCTCAATGAAAAGAGTAGCATTTTGAAATTGTATTTTTTCTTGGTATTTCCTTATCTGCAGATAGTATTTGTCTACTAAATCTATTTATTTATTTTTATAACATCCTTTTTTCTTGCTTTTCTAATGACCTTGTAGCTTGTGGGGTTTTTTTTAATATATATATTTTATTATTATTGTCTGCTCTAAGTCATGCTCTTTTGTGTCTTAAATGCCATGGAGATGGGAGACATTCTTGACTGAAAAAAGATCAGAGGGTTCTTTTATATCTCTGCTTAGTGGGAGAACAAGGAGAAAATAGGCATGAAATATGATAGATGCGCAGTTTTTATACACAGAACTTTGGAACTGAGAGTATTAATTCTTTGTATTTAATAAAAAGTGGTTTTGTCTTGCATGAATAAGAATTAACATTTCAAAACAGTATTCCTTTGGAGAGGATCTGTTCATAAAGAAGGCCTGACTGTAACTTTACTCTTAAATATGCTCTTTGAAATGCTTCTGAATGTGCAGTAACATGTATGTGTGTATGTTTGTCAGGAAAAAATGTGAAGAATCTTTATTAAAGAGGAAATACTTTCAGTGCTTTTGGGCTTTTTGAAATCTTTTTAGTTTTTTAGGGAAATGGACCTCAAACTTCTTAAAAACAGCTTTCAAAATTAGTTTAAAGATGTGGCTTATTTTAGTCTCATCATTATTTAGTTTTCATTTAGGTTTTTATATGAGTAGAGATTTTTATGCAAATTGCTTTCTTCTGTGATAATTTTGTCATTCAGTAACTGAGGGTGTTTTCCTCAAGAAGTTTGAGATCATTAGTCAGTATGCAGAAATTTCTAGTCGATTGAATGAGGAACATATGGATGAAATTTAGAACATCTTTGCTTCTAATAAATTTTGTTTAATGTGTATTTTCCTAATATGCAAGTATGAGTTATAAGAAAAACTGCTATACTATCATAAGTGCAGTACTCCAGATGAAACTCCAGATAAAATGATTGCTGAATTCTTACCTGAAATTGCATCAAGGCTTTTGGAATTAATAGAAAAGAGATTTGTATTTTTTATTGATTTTTGAATTAATCTTTTATGCTATCAGCCTTTCATTGCATGATTAGAAGACTACGGTATGGTTCAGTTTCCTTTTGCAGGAAGGAGTCTATAAATGAAAGAAATTCCTTGTCATTATGTGTTGAAGAGTGTAAAAACTATTCACCTTTCATTGTCTGATTTTTCTAACCTCTCTTAATGACTGGGTCATTATCATAATGACTGGGTACCTTTGCAAGTGAATGAGAACTCTTTTGTTCTTACTTACCTGACAAGTGGAGGAAAAGATTGGCAAGAAGCTTCTGCTGCTTAAAGTGACTTAGTAGAACTCCTGTTTGTAATGCTGCTGCTGCTAGAACAGGCTTACTTGGAACAGTTCTTGTTTATAGCAGCGGTTTTATTTTTTTCATTTGAGGTCATTTTTCAGGTCACAGATCTCAAAACAGGTCACAGATTTGTACAGCGCTTGGATTATCCTACTGGTGACACTACTGTATTAATATTTCAGACAAGGCAGATGCTCAGTACTGTAAATCAGGTTTTATTTTTCTTAACTTTCACACATCTGTTCTTTTAGCTGAAATCTATTTAACACTTCCACTTGAAAAACTGGAACCCAAACAGTTTTCTTACAAAGTGACTATTATTGACCAGTCAATGTATAGGATGTATTTGTCTACAGTAGCAAAAAGATGTATTTAAAAAGGTCATTGCCACTGTGAAATGAGTGCTTAGTATTGCATCCCGTAGCTGAATCGTTGTGATTTAATACGAACATTCATGTGACGTGCTCTGTGTTGCTGTCTAAAAATACAGTTTTCAGTTTTGAGATCATGCTAACCTGCCTTTGACACAATGGAATCATAGTACTTGGACAGCTGTAATGACCCAGTTACTATTGGACTAGTGGTTCAGGAAGATTTCAGCGTGGGCTAATGTGGTTTTGGAAGATACAGAAATCTTACTCTACAGTGAGTGGAGTCTGCTCACCATTTTCTAGTCAAGCTCAGTAGAATATTCATTTTAGTATTGAGAGCATGTCAGGATTTGCCAGATTGATAATTACATTTTGGTTTGGGAATGTAGCAAAGTGAGTTTGAAATAGTTTGAATTTCTAATTTTGAGCAGGGCAGAGCATCTTAAGGCAACAGCACTCCTTTGTTATGAGGTACCTTATACACTGTTTAATGTGAGCTAGTAGGTTAGACATTAAACATTTACTTTTTTGTGTTGAAAATGTGGTTTTTTTTGGGCTGAAGGCCATGAATGAGGTTCAGTACTTCAGTGTTTAGTGTTTTTTCCTCTAGGTAAAGACAAAAATATTTAAGGTAAGAAAACATGTTTCATCATTTAATTTCAGTTCAGGCCAGCTTTAGCTGGTGTGTGTGAGATCTGAGTGTTCAGTGACAGCTATTAATTTTTTTTTGTACAAGTCTGTTAAGGGTGTGAAATCCGTGAAGCAGATTTTGCCAGGGAATGACAAGCTAACTTTTGTATTTAAGATTATTGCAGGCGACTTTCACTGTTACTGTGAACCACTGGGAAAAGGCAGTGGGATCTCAGATTGCTAGTGATACCATCTCTAGTTCATCCCCTGGGCCATTAGCCACCTTGCCTTCCACTTAAGCCTCTGGGAGAAAAGGCAGCCCAGCATAATTTCATCGTGGTGTATCAGCATCTGTGTTCTTCTGTAAGTCTTCCTAAGACAAAAATTTCAGGATAATAATTTCTCAATTTCTTTCTCAGTTAGTAGACTGTTACATACTTCACTAGATTGATATTCTATCATACCACGAGGAAGTGTTTCAACAGCAAGTCTCCTTGAGTGTAGTGCTAGAAACAAAGCACTACAGCTAGATTATGGTGTCAGGTGATTATTTTTGTTCGTGGATCTTCTAGAAACAATTTAAAATAATTTACCTCTGTCCTAGGGTGACTATGATGCCTGTATCACCAATCGTCTGTTCTGTGTATTCTGTACCTTTAAGACTGGTTCTGAGAGTGAGCAGGGAAAGAAGAAGCGCGCAGTTTGTTTTGAAAACTATTCACTCCTCTGCACTTTTTTTT
>VXBN01007219.1:12681-26250 GCA_013397395.1 Sinosuthora webbiana | reverse complement strand
AATACAGGACTTGAAATATACAAAAAAAAAGCATCCAAACAATACACCAAGACACCTCACTGCTCAATGTAAAACCTGATACTGAAATATCATCAAGGATCCCTTGTTCCAAGCACAAAAGAGATAAAACAAAGCAAACAGACAAGGCTGGCACCACAGATGACCTTGTAACTCCACCATGCAAAGACTGCCACCAGTTTGCTGCTGCTGGATCAGCACATGCTCACACCTACTTTTAGTGCACCCTTCCCTGAGCAAAGTGATTTCCCTCCCTACATGACTAACAGTGCTTCAATGATATTTCCTTGGTAGCAAAATCACAGGATAAAGGGAAACAACCCAAACTAGATGATAATTGAATGACTGGCTGATGGTACAACATGAATTGTGCATGAAACCAACTTACATGAAGCCAAAAAGGCATTCTGCATTCCTGCAATCCTTAATTTTTCAAATTGTAGCAGCAGATATTCAGAAGTCCCTGAAACCTTGCAAATCTTTCCTAATAAGGAAAAATTTTCATTATTAAGTGATAGTCTTATAAAACACTGTATGATCTACATGACAGTTCAAATAGTGATAACAAATAAAAGAAATTAACTGTCAAAATTCTTTAAGGGCATGAATTTAGTGATGTCAGAGAATGAAATGTTACATTCTCACTTTGCACTGAAAGCAATTAGGATTGTTTTTACATAATTACATCAGAACTGTGTAATTCTCAGAGTATGAGTTCTGCAGAAAAGTCTCAAATCCTCCAGGCCTAAATCTTACTATACCATGTAATAACAAGTGTTTTAGCCAGAAGTGATCAGATGATTACAGGAAAACTATGGTTGTCCATATTGCAGAACTGCAAGTGTTGTTTCAAAACCAGAATATAAATTGAGGATGTCAATAAGGACTTAGCTATTGTTTCCCTTCTAGGATTTAATTGATACAGCTGATACTAGGGTAATTAGGAGATTTAGCCTATGAAGCTGGATAGGACTGCAAATTAACAGAAAATTACAGGAAAGAAGGTTCAAAGGGATGATCTGACTCTTAGCAAATATACGTGTATTTATAGGTGCATAATATACTATTAACTAAAATGGATTTGCCATGTAATTCTTTGTTGCACCTCAGAACATGCAGAGAAAGTTCTTAGAGATGGTTTTGCATCTTAAGGTGAGCAAGATGCTTTGGTTGATCCCAACATTTTCAAGCGATAGCTGTGCCCTCTCATGGCCAGGTCAACTGTCATTCCTGCAGTTCTGGGCACTAAAAATATTCCTCTAGGTTTAAGGAAAGTACTGCTGGGGTAGCAAAGCAGAGAGTGGCAGCTCTTGCAGCAAGGGACCTGCACCGGAGGAGTCGAGCCTGGGGCTGGCTGGAGGATCTGGTAGAGATCTGCCAGAATTTGTCATGAACCTCTGGTCTTTGTGGGCTAAATGAAAGTACATTGTGGCATAGCTTCACTTCTTTGTTTTATTACTGCTTGTTTTTGTTGTGTATTTTTATGAAGACTTCAACTACTTTATGGCATTAAACTATTAAAGCTTTGTTTGAATGTACATCCACCACAAACCCAGCAACACAGCTCTGGTTAGCCCTGGAAAAAGTGTTCGCACTAGTCCCTGTTGTCTTCAGGGGAACGAACCAAATACCCTTGAGGTTAGTGATATCCTTTCAAGCAAATGTGTGGACATATGAACTGGAAAACACCTGAGGGGGTGTTTGTAAACTTGCTACAAATTTGGTAACAAAAAACAGAGAGGAGGGGAAAATGTCCTGCAAAGTACTGCTGCATACCTAGGTAGCTGCTAAGGGTCTGGAACAATAAACATCACCCACCACAAGCAGCCCGATAGAAATATTTTGGGGACCCACCAGGAAACAGCTGAAGATCTCCATTTTCCCCGAATTTACATTACTAATGAGAGTAGAAAAGGTGAGATTTGACAATAACAGCATTCAGTAGGTGATTAATCAGTCTGCTAAACACAGAGTGGTGACCAACAGGGATGCATCCACCATCAAATTCCCCTAGTATTTAGGGGAATTCGTTTTTAGCATTTTACCGACAGTTTTAGAGCTCCTCCTCCTGAACTCAGAGAGGATGGCAGACCAAGCACATATGAACGTTTGAGGTAAGAGGTGAGCAAATATTGTAAATGTAGTATATTATACCAATAAAATACTGCAGCTGAAGGCAGAGGACATTTAAGGCACCTGTCTCTTAACTGCACCTTCTGTATTTATGACGACTTCACCTTTCCAGAATGAACCCTTCAATACCCAATTCACTGACAGTGGGTTTAGAACTAAGTTTTCTCCTGAAATAAAAGAAGTATAAACACCTTCTTGTATAGCTGTAATGAAATACTGGATAGACATTTTGTGGGATAAAATGCATTAAAAGAAAGCCACAGCAAAGAGTCAGAGAATGAGATTAGCAAGTTTCTACAAAAAAAAAAAAATTGTGGGAAGAAATGATATGGCAGTTTTGACAGCTGCTGATTCCCAGATCACTATACACAAAGCAGCCAGAGATATGATGGCATCTCACTGAAGCTGTCCAGAAAAAAATATCTACAGGCTCTGTTATTTGCAACAGAGATTATCAATGATGTTGTTACCATTACCTATGTAATGGCCCCAAACAGAAAATCAGATAGCCAGACATGGCAACATCATTACATTTCAATCAGACTCCTTCAATACAATAAGCAGTAGCCCAAGATGAAGGGAAAATGGTCAGTAATTGTGTTACATTTAGACAGTCAGAAATTTGTAGGATCAGGTTGGTTAAGCAGGACCTGCCTCTCATGAATGTGTGCTGGCTGGGCCTGGCCCCCAGGTTGGTCAGGCTCAGTATGATGTGTTCCACAGCCTTCCTTGGTATCGAGGTCAGGCTCATGGCTCTCCAGATCTTCCTTTCAACCTTCTCGTAGATGGGTGCCACATTGGCCAACCCTCAGTCTTCTGGGACTTCCCCAGTTCACCAGGACTGCCAGTAAATGATGGAGAACAGCTCCGTGAGCTCGTCCACCAGCTCCCTCAGCCCCCTTGAGTGGATGCCACCTGGCTCCACAGATTGTGCAATTTTAAGTGGAGCAGCAGGTTACTGTTTCCTCCTGGATCACAGGGGGGTTATCCTGTCCCTATCTTCCAGCTCAGGCAGGGGCTTGACACCCTGATAATAACTGGTCTTTCAGTTAAAGACTGAAGCAAAGAAGGCATCAAGTACCTCAGCCTTTTCCTCACCCTTGGTGGCAATGTTTCCCCTCACATGCAATAAAGGATGGAAAGTCTCCTTGGCTCTCTGTTATTGATGCATTTGGGAAGAAAAAAAAAAACGTTATCTCTTGTGGCACTTGCCAGATTAAATTCTAGCTGGGCCTTTGGCCTTTCTGACTTTCTCCCTGCATAACCTAATGACACCCTTGTAATCCTCCTCAGCTGCTTTCCCCTTCTTCCAAAGCTGGTAAATATTTTTATTTTTTTTTCCCTTGAGTTCAATCTAAAGCTCCCTGTTCATCCAGGCCAGTTTTCTCCCCTGCTGGCTTGTCTTATGGCACATTGGGCTGGCCTGTTCCTGTGCCTTTCAGATGTTGTTCTTGGAGAATGTCCAGCCTTCCTCCACTCCTTGCCCCTCAGGACTGCTTCCCAAGGGACTGCTTCAACCAATGCCCTGAACAGGCCAAAGTCTGGAAGTCCAAGGTAGAAGTTTTGTGACTCCATTCCATACTTCTTCAAGAATTGAAAACTCTCATTTCAAGACCACTATGCCCAAGACAGACTCCAGCCATCACATCTCCCACCAGCTCTGTTCACAAACAGCAGGGCCCAGCATCCTCAAGTTCCTCTTACCTGTAGCCAGATGAAGAAATTAATTCCAAGTTGTTTCAAAGTGATCTCTGAACTCCCAATCTCATTCCCTACCAACCTTCTGCCTCTCTACCAGGCATCATGTTCCTTCTGTAACTGGAAAAAAAGAGGATTAATAATATTGGTAGCTTTACTATATTTTGGAAATTGTTTTCAACCAGTGTTTTCTATGGTCTCATGGTGTTGCCATATTTAACTTGCCAGACCTCATGTGCCTACTGGTTACAGATGCCATTTTGAAGAGTGCTTTATACTTCTCATACCTCTGCCAGCATATTATAGGATGCTGTTTGGCTTCTCCATTATACACAAATTTAAATGTCAAGATCTCAGCTTGTAGGGCTGTAATGGCAGGGTGCAGCTGAGTGACTTCCTTCTGCAGTTCTCTCTTTTGGACACTGCCTGCTCATCTGACTTCCAGGAATGGTTATAAAGCAAAAACCAGAGACCATGAGCCAAGTGAACAAGGGCATGGTCACAATCACTTGAGAGAGAGAGAAACCTGAAGTACCTATGAAAGACTAACGGGATGATGTTCATAAATGGCATATCCAAACAGAGCATGGGGAGAGCTTTGCCTCCCCTCTTCTCTCCTGCTGAGGATACACCAGGCCTAGGCAGAGCTCAGTCCCCAGCATATATCAGATTAAGACAGATAACTGCACTTTCCCACAGGAATCTACTTTGCACTATAGCCTTCCCAGACTACACACTTTGGGAGGAGGGATATAACACAAGGAAGAGAATAATGAGGGGAAAAAGAGCCCTACAGAGCATTACTCCTTACTGTGTGTCCTGGATGTGCCCAGCAGGAGAGCTCCTGGCATGGGAGAGCTCTCAGGCAGTACAGAGAAAATAATCATCCTTCAGTCATTTCCCAGGGGACTGGATCCAGGATTACCTTCCTGATCCTTCCATGCTCCTCTTCTGCTGCACTGGCCAGTTCTGCATCTCCACCCCCATCCCTGGCTTCCCCCTTGTGGTACAGCCATGGTACACCCATGTACCAGCTAAGAGTCATGAGCCCAAGGACAGGAGACATGACATGAAATAAGCTGTAAAAATGCACAGTTTATTGAAGGGCACAGTCATCAGTGTGGCCATGCTTTTCTCAAAGTGCCTGGCTCTTAATAAAGTTAAAAACCCAGAAATATTTCACAAGGAATATATTCTTTGAAGAATTAGATAAAAAGTTGTCTGAAATATGCAGAACCTTTTAGTGCCTCCTCTGCTTTAATCCCTGCTTATCTTTTGGTAGAAGTCTGCATAATTTAAAAGAAATAAAATCAATACAATCCAACAGTAAAACCAGAAGTTCTGTCAGACAAAACAGAAATGTGCATAATGTAACAGAGAACTATATTATGTCTCCTAAAGAGAGCTATGGGTCAGCTTGATAACAGGATTTTCCATTTCACATTAATCACCCTTCAGTTGAAAACAAGAAAACTCTGCTGAGAATTTTTTTCTCTCTCATTTTCTTTTCTCCTCTATTGAATAAAAGCCCTGTTGTTCTATGACACCTTCAGCCTCTCAGGCTGGCCACTTTGGAGTGTTTCTACACTACCTGACACATCACCTGGTCAGCAGCCCTGGGAGCAGTCACCTCCTGGTTAGCTGCCCTCCCCTCCAGACCTTTCCTTGGGAGTCTGAAAGGGTAACACACACTTTCTGTCCCTACAGCTGCAAGAAACAGCAACACCCCACCATCCTGTCCCGAGCAGCTTCCACCCTTTCTTAAAAACATTCAAGCAGAGGAAGAGTGTGCTGCTCTGACCAGCTGCAGTTTTGGAGTGTAATGGGCTGGGTTTGTCTAGTTTGGAGCTGGTTGGGACCAGCTGGAATCATGGCCCCTTTCCACACAGGTGAGTTCTACAGCCCCTGGCTCCCGAAACCCTGCTGGTTCTGCCTCATACAGAGTACTTCACAATGTTTAAATAGAGATTTTTTTTTTTCCTCCTCTAAGGGTGAAACTCGGATTTGAATGTTGGATTACCAGCTGTTGAGTTGTTCTTTACTACCTAGTGCAAACAAAACTGGTTATAAAAGAAATTAAGTGGTGAGGGTTACTGATTTCCTGAATCCTAGTGTCCAATTCTTTAGAAATTCTTTAAAGAAGGAAGACAAATGATATTAAGTGCCACATCATCATTTACCAACTTGAATGCAAAGGACTTGCCAACAATTTATTGATGGCTTCCCATCCCATAATTTCTAATTTGCTCAAACCTGTCAAGGGTTTATCCCTGCACCAAAGGGCTCTCTACCAGTTAAATGGGAAGATAGGGACATCCCAGAACTGCCACACAACGCTGAAGACTTCCCAGAAAGCAAGGCTTTGTTTTGCACCTAAACCAGCCTGAGGAGAAGCTGCCAACAAAGGGGGCATTACCTCAGTAATCCGAGGCAGAAAACTTTGCCTGCAAAATAAATATGAAGCTTTCCTGAGGGTTTGGTTTCCACAGCACAGCTTGACTGAAGCACAGCCGTGACAGAGAGTTGTTAAGAGCACTACTGCTCCCTCAGCACTTCTCCCTCACAAACACCAAGGAAGTAGCAATTATCTGGTTTGGTTTTTTTAAAAGACACTCCACAGCTTAAAAGGAGAGAAATATAGCACTATCTCAGGCAGTAAACAGGCACAGCAGGTTCCAGCAGCTGTTTCAGCAACAGTGGTGAAAGCAGCAGGGAAACCACAGCGTCCTCTGGGGCACTGCAAACACCTCTGAAGCCAGAGCAAAAGCTCCATTTCTTCCCATCGTGCCTGATAAAGTCTTATCAGAAGCTACACAACAGCTGATGGTGATGCACCCCTGAGGTTCCATCCAGCAGTTTCAATGGAAGAAACAAAGCAAGAGGAAAGACCAGGAGGAGCACAGGAATGACTGCCACACCAATGCAAACATGCAGCTGTGTTTGCTTGAAATTCACTCCTGTTTTTACCTTAGCAGTACTTTGTGACTGCCTAAAAGGCAAAGCAAGCATTATTAAGTTTCCTCACCCTGTCAGAAAAAGGTGCTTTAGGACTTTGCTGGGACAAAACAGAGGTGACTTGGGAGCAAAGAGCTATCACAGCAGCCAGGGACAAGAGTCAGGTCCTCCCTCAGCAAACCCAGGCTGTGCTTCCCACGGGGCCAGGGACTGACCTGTCAAGTGCTTTTCCTGTGGCACACAGAGCAAGGAATAAACTTGTTTGTTTTTTTTAAGTCCCTTTCGTGTGGCACTTGCTGTGCAAGACAGCATGCCACATCCCAGCAGCAATCCCAACAGGCACAAAGCAGCTCTCACACGCTGCCAGAGCTCCATCCCATTCCAGCCCCAATGGTTGGTTACCCTGAGCTGCAGCAATGTGCTTTTTGGCTCAGCAAGGCACAAAACATCCATCCCAGAGTTTCCAGAGGTAGACAGGGCTTCAACCCACTCCTGGTGACATAAGACAAGTTTAGGGCATTTCTGCACAGGTCAGGTGAAACACTGGGTTTAAATGCTTTGTTAAATATGGTCCTTGATACTACGTCCAGGATGTTCAGAAAAGATCCAGAGTCTTTTTGCTGCTGCTTCATGGAGAAGGTCAAATCCATGATTCCATTCCTACCTGCCAACAGGTTTCGCCCTTGCTTCTGTGTTTCCCAGAAGGCCAAGATTTTGTTTTGTTTTTAAGCTTTTCCTTTAAAAGCCAATGGAAACATTAAATCACAAGAAAATACATAAAATCTTGAAATTGCAAACTAGAATCAAAGCACAATTGTCAAGACAGACTTTTAAATAACATTTGGTACACCAAAATTAAACATACTAATCTTGGATCTAGAGCTAAGGCAGTTTAGAAATAACCAGTGGGTGTAATCCCCAGCAAATAGATCTGGTGTTAAGGCACTCTTAAGCGAAATTTAAAAAAAAAAAAAAAAAAAAAGCTGATAAAAGTTTAAAAANGCTGCTGAAAGTTTACATAAATGAGTTCCCACTTACTGTGTTTCAGAGAAGCTACAGACAGGCATTTTCTTCCTTTTGAGCACAATGGAAAATTCAAGATTGCAAAGCTTTCAAGAACAAATTAGAAAAAACCCTCCTAGAACTACAGACTGCTCAAATTGTCAAAGCAAAGTGTGTGGGTTCTTTCCTTCCAATGACCGCAGACAAAACTGCCCTGCATTTCACCTTCTGCTTTTACCCCTTTGCTCTTTCCAGTCCAGCATGTTTACCAAGAGCAGAAATAGGAACTATTTTTATGAATTGCTACCATGTGCTGTGGAGAGCTGTGATAAAGACTGGTTTCTAGAAATACTGAGAATGAGGCAGTCTGCAGCAGAGAGATGGGCTCAGGATTTGGATCTGTGCTTCTTTGGTCCTGTCCCAGTGGTACAGACTGCATGGGGGCAGCTGCAGGTTAGTCTGTGTGTAGCCATTCCCACAATCACAGCCTAAGGGGGAATTGTGGGGCTGCAAGGTACAATCCCAAGACTGTGTCCTTACCACATTTCAAATGCCTTGACTTTTTACACAGCCTGCACCTAAATTATAGTTTCCTTTTCACTGAGGTATACCAAAACATATGGAACACGGAATACCAATAGCCCGATACAAATATGTGTGGAACACCAAGAGCTAATGCAATTGGTCTGTTCCCTTCTGCACACTTCATGAGAATATCCCATTTGGACCTAGCTCAAACAGGGCATATCAGGATAACTGGTGACCTCTCTGAATGCATCCTTTTAAAATTCCATACTGTTCATGCTCCACATGGCACTCACACAGAGAATTCACCTGTCTGATCAAGAGCTGAGATTTTTCACACTGAAATCATGACTGCCTGCTCAAACGAACACAGGGCCGAACTACTCGAGAGAACAGCTGGAGCTGTACCAGGGCAGGGTTTGAGGGTGGGTTTTGGGGAAAGATTCTTCACCCAGAGGATGCTGGGGCACTGAACACACTCCCCAGGGATTTGGTCACAGCACAAGGCTGAGAGAGTTCAAGGACCATTCGGACAGCGCTCTCAGGCACAGGGTGGGATTGTTGGGATGTCCTGTCCAGGGCCAGGGGTTGGACTTGATCCTTGTGGGTTCCTTCCAACTCAGCTTATTCTGTGATTTTAGTCAAATAGGGGGCTGGCAGGGAAGTGTCATTTCTGCCCTGCAGCTATCCCAAAGGCCTCAGGGGAGCTCAGCAGGTATAAGCTGCCCCCACTGGGGCCAGGCCACCAAGGTCTGGGGCAGGAAGACCCTCTGTTGACATCTGCTCCTCACTATTCAGGGATACCTGGGATTACCCAAAAAGGCCCAGGAAGATTATTTTTTTTAACTTTACAAACCGCTGTTGCCAGTCTTAAGACTACTTGTTGAAATGTAAGATTCTGCATGTCCTTGCAAGGATCTCCTATGATCTTGACTGTTTTTTAAATGGAGGTTCATAAACACAAACAAAACACTACAGCTTGATGTCTTCCTCAGATTTCTGTGCCTATTTTATGAATGGAGAGGTAAGATCTACTTGTACCTGTCAGAGACAACAGCACAGCAGCAAAGCCCAAGCAGCAGGTGCAGCTGGCCAGCCCTCCCTGCTGCAGAACACAGCATGCCAGTGATGTGGGAGCTGTAACCTGCCTCCCAGCTCAAAAAGGCCTGCAGTAACCTGAAGCCCATCCCTCATTTTCTTTTTTTCTGAACCTTCATCCACCTCCTTCAGGACGGGCTGTGGCCCTCTCCCTTCCTCATGGCAGTTGCATAATTCCCCAACACTGTTCTGCTCAGCACCTTCCTCCCCACTCTGCCACAGCCCTTGAGCCCAGCACAGGAGACAGTGGGGAACAGCAGCTATTGAAGGATGGCTTCAGGAATCAGAGGTTCCTGAACAACAACCCACAAACCCTGAGCTATGAGGCAGGACAGAAGATGGAATTGCACAACAGCAGAGAAACCTCTGGTATCTCATTTTCCACCCAAGAGAACACAGGAGAATCATTCTCAGCATCCTGTCAAGAAAAGTTTCCCAACACTTTTTTGTGTAGACCATCTTTTGGGTCTTCTTTAACTTCGTACCTCACAGCTTTTAGTTTTAATGAAGCAACTACAGAAACCCCTCATCAATACTTAATATGAAAGGGATGGCAGAATTTGGCTGTGTAAAGCTGCTGGAAAGGGCAAAGAGACAAAAGGACAGTAGCTAGCAGTGGGCAAGCTGGGAAACTGATACAGCTCCATGCCACCAACAGCTTCCAAACAGTAGTTTCCTGTTACTGCATTTCTGTAGGGAGCCATGCAGGCTCTTGTGTGCTGGGGTATAAAATTTAAGACTAAATACTGTTTTAACCCTCACAGCTCAAGAGAATACTGGCACATGGCTAGAAAAGGAGCTGCCTTTTGGTGGCACATCCAAGGAGACCATGGAAATACAGAAGCCAGAACTCCACCTAATCAGGAAGTGAGAAAATTCTGTTAATTCACCATATCACTGCTAACTACAAGGAAAGATGGTCTAACAGCAGAATACACATGGATTTAGGGACTTAGGATTTCTGTTTATTTTGCTGCTCTGGAACAGGTTTCTTACAGGCCAAGGTGCAGGTCACTTAGAACTGAAGCAGGAAGTGTCACACCTCTGATTTGAAATTATAGTCAAGTTGATGTCTAAATTTCTTCAAGGATCTCAGGGGTTCTTTTTCTGTCTCACAACTTTCCCCCTATGAGTATTGATGAAGTACTTTCCTGTATGGCAGCACAACTGAAAGGCTGAACTTATTAAAGACTGGGAGACATTAACCTTGCATTAGACAGGAGACGTTATGCAATTGAAAGAATGTGAACATTTTCCTTTCTAAGACAAGAACCTAACTAAACAAGACTGTACTTAATTTTTCACTGACAGGGGAGTGGCTGGTTCACAATG
This sequence comes from Sinosuthora webbiana, assembly GCA_013397395.1. Classification (NCBI taxonomy): domain Eukaryota; kingdom Metazoa; phylum Chordata; class Aves; order Passeriformes; family Sylviidae; genus Sinosuthora; species Sinosuthora webbiana. The sequence continues at coordinate 15,489 of VXBN01007219.1, read as the reverse complement.
ACACATTCTGAAGTTCCACCAGACCTCATTGACGCTGTTGGGCCAAGTTCCCAGCCCTGGTTTAAGATAATTGTAAAAGTGAGTAAAGACAGCAAAGAAATGAATTACAAGTAGTGAGCTGATAGCATACCACCTGTTTCCCAGTGAAAGCACCACCCAAATGAAGATCTGTGAAGCAGTTCTGGAACCTGAACAACCCAGAAACTTGAGGAGTTTTAGTGCTAATTTGATCAGGAGTGAAACACACCCCCCTGATGAGAGCAGAGAAAGGAACCACAAAGCCAGAAGACACAGTCCAAGGTTTTGACAAACCTGGTAGCACAACTCTTAGGAAGCTGAGTAACAGCATAGCTATGATGATTTACTGGGGGGCTGCCAGTAAAGACAAGAGGGGTGTCCCCAGTTTCTCATGTCATCACGTACTGTTAAGCATGATCCAAACCACCAGGGCACTGACATCAAGGCACATCCAGCATGTGGGTATCCTGCTCCTCTGGTCTCACCTCTACACAGGGAACATGCACATCTGCATGTTTTCTTATGGTGACTGTGACCAGCACAGAGGCTTCTCTCTATACTAGAGACCAAACGAAATGAAAGTAAGATGGAAGAATTACTCCATAAGCACCTTGCGCCAAAGTATCTGCTGATGAAAAAACCAAGGTGAGGGCTGACTGCTGCTAAAGGAAGTGGCCCCACTCCCTCCCTCCCTCGGCTCTTCCTTGGTGCTCCTCTGAACCGGTTGTGACCAGCCTTGCTAAAGCAGCAAAAGGCTCCTTCTGCTGAAGGTTTGAATGTTCTTCTCTGTGGCACAGGCGCCAGTGAGATAGACACAAATATTGGCACAGAAAGATTCTACAGCAGGCATCCGGGAGGCTGTACCCTTCTGGTGTCACTAAACTTCAGTGCATGATAACTTGGCACAATGGTGCCCCTGAACAGGAAAAACTTCATTAGAGCCACCATTGGATGGAGACAGCAAATGTCTCAAGAGTAGAAATCCCACTAGAAGGAAACCTTGAGGCACAGGGACAGCTGCTCCCTGAACTGCACACCTAAAGCTAAACCTGGCAGGCAGACTGCTTTTCACTCAACTTCATACCCTTTTGCCTTCAAGAGTAATGGCATTTGTGTGTTGCCACACAGGGCACACGAACAAGAGAAGGACGTTCACATGTGCCTCACCAGTAGTGCTTCCTCTTACAGAGCCACTGACTCGAGATGCTGCTGGGATTGCTACAAAACCCAAACGCAGGGGTATTTGAGTTTCTTGAGATTTTCTCCTCTGGCTTCTATTGCAACAAATCCCACGGATAATAGTGCAACCCACCGCTTTCTTCAGAGTTAAGAAACATCTAGTCTATTCTGAGAAACCTCTCACACATTAGAAAGCAACATGTTCACTTAACCAGGATGGTTCATTTTTAGCCAAAGCTTCTAAACTTGTCTTCTTTCAGCAGCATTAATAGTTTTAGGTTACTACAGCTACAAGAGTTCTGTAATATTTTTTATGCCTCTTTAGTAGGTGATCTCTTCCCCATCTCCTACAGTTCTGTTGTGAATCTTCATCTTATCCCTGTCCAGACTCCGACGCTCTTCAGAGCACGTCTGCCCGGGAACACGGCAGCCAACTGCACCCTCCCCGCTCACTAGTTCTGATGTCTTTCCACCTTCTCAGCCAAAACAGACCTCTTAGTCACCGCTGGCAGAGCTGAATTCCGCTTTCCTCCCTCCCAGCTGACCCCTTCTTCTTCGTCCTCCCACCGCTGCCATCCTCCCGGCCCCTCCAGCGTCCCACCAGTGCTCCCGGGACAGGATGGAGCCCCGGCAGCCCGCGGCACAGGCGGGCACGGCGTGTGAGCTGCCGTCCTCACTCGCCCCTTCGCCACTGCCCCCGACAACATTGCCCGCGCCGCACAAACCTCACAGAGGTGCGGGGGGCCCGAGAGGGGCTGCCCTGCACACCCCACGGCCGAAACGCCGCCGCCCCTCCGCGAGGGAGCGCTGAGAGCGGCCCCGCAGAGCCCCGGCGACCGCACGGAGCTGGCCCGGCGCTGCCGGGGTCCCGCTGCCGCTCCGGCAGCACGGCCGCTCCATCCGCACCTCCCCCGTGCAAAAATACCCCCTTCCCCGAGAGGGACACGGGGGCAAAGCCGCCCAGCCCCGGTCCTGCCCAGCCCCGCAGCCCCGGGCTCACCTCGGCCCAGAGCGGCTCCGTCCGCAGCCCCGGCGCCAGCGCAGCCCCCGCCGCGCCCACCCCCGGACGGCACCGAGATGCCCCTCCCGGGGCCACTCCTCAGGTCAGGTCACGTCGGGTCGGGTCGCGGAGACTCCTCGGGAGGGACCTGTCCCCTCCCCGAGCCCCGGAGCGGCGGCGGCGGCGCCCCGCGGAACGGCCCCACCCCCAGCACTGCTGCTTTCGGCCGGGCGCTTTGGGGTTTTTAATTCCCACTCTACCACGCAAAATTGCCCTAAGGATTTTTATCCCCCCACCTCGCTCTCGCCTTGCCACTTCCAGGAGTTTGTGCTCTACCCCGCGGCCGGGTAACCTGAGCCGTCCCCGCGCAAATTGTACCTCTGTTGTCTCGCTCGGGTGGCGATGCGTTGCAGGAGTGACCCACCCTGCCCAGAGACATCCCGACCTCAGCCGCCGCTAATTAGGGACAGGAGGAGGAGCAGGGGAAGGCGGAAGCTCCCCGCACCTGTTGACGCCAAGGGAGATCATTTACAAAGTGGCGCGAGTCACTAAAGATGGGAAACTGAAAATTTTAGTTAAAAAACCAAACAAACAGACCACCCCCCCCCCCA
>VXBN01007219.1:0-12665 GCA_013397395.1 Sinosuthora webbiana | reverse complement strand
ACCAAACAAACAATTAAAAGAAAAAAAAAAAAAAAAAGGCAGCCCGTGAGCTGCAGACGTGTTACAAAGCAAGTTTCAAACGTACCATCAAGCAGGAGGAACTTTTCTGTTAAATGATTTCTGGAAATGATTGCTTAACAAGTTCTTAATGAGCATGAACAAAGAAGGAAATTTGGGCTTTCATTTAGAAAAGCACCGTTGACTACTGCAGGGTGGAGTAAATTACATTGGAAAATCACCAGAGATTTTATGAAGCAGGTTGGGTAATAGTCAAGACAATGAGGTTTAGACAGAGGTAATCTTACCTGGAGCAAGAGTTGAACACGAGTTCTTAAAGATGCCTTTCAGCCCCGTGTTTTGACTCCCACGATATTGATGTGTTACTAATGTTTTACAAATGTTGTAACTGTGATAAACCTTTCCATCACGGAAACACTGACACTGCTGCAAACAAAAACGCTTTCCCTGCAATCAAGTCATCTGAAATTGCTTCTCCCCACCAATAATTTTTTTTTTTTTTTTTTTTTTAATCAGAACAGGTCTTAATCAAATTTTAAGTTAAAAGAGATTTCAAGATATTTTTGACTGTGCAGCTAAGCAGAATTTAAATTAATGAGAGAGTTGCTATTACTGAAGGTGTCAATGCTCATCCTCCTTGGATCACCCTGCTTGGATGCCATTCCTTGTCTGGTCCTTGGGTGAGAGCAACTCTCGATACAGCGGGAGGCAGGATGGAGTTTGTGAAGCCCATGGGAACATTCAGGAGCCAGCCGCTGGATCATGGGTACTTGTAAAGCAAGTGCAGTACCTGCAGCACTGCCACTTGTGGACACCCTGTGGCAAGGTGACAAAGTTGGGAAGGAGGGTTTGGAGCCCGAAGATTTCTCCAGAAGAGTGCCAGAGCCAGCATTTATGTCCCCTGAGGCTGCTACAGTAGGGATGGCAAAATCTTAGTCTCTGGACATGGAGATGAATCCAACCAGGAGAATTCAGATCACACGTGTGCCTCCAGGCTGTTTTACCATCCGTTCCTGAAGCTTGAAGGTGGGGCAGTACTCCAAGGATGCCAGCCAGCCCCACTCACAGGTCCGGGCTGGGGTATGCGGGGTCTCAGGGAGCCAAATCGGGGTGTGGAAAGCAAATAATCTACCCCGAGTCCCCGTGGAGAGCCTAACAAGATGTAAATCACCCTCCAAAGCACCCGCCAGAGCAGTAGCATCATCACCGCTGAGCTAGTTTGAGAGCTGCAAATCACCTGAATAAAACAGTTTCCAAACTTTTGATCCGGATTTGGTTTGATGAACAGTTCTCTATGCCACCAGTCAGCCAGTGAGGTGACTCCAGTGTGACCTGGGAGGGGAAAGCCGCTGGGGAAGGGTTGCTGTGACAGTACAGGTGGCTCGTCCTCACCACTGCTTCAAATAAGCCAGCGAGCTGCTGGTCAGGGCTGAGCCCTGCGGCTGGAAAGAGCTCCCACAGAATTTACTCCTGTGAAAGCAGCGTAATCACGGCCCTGCTCTCCCAGCCTGGCACAAGTGAAGGGCTCAGGAAAGGTGGGAAGGGAGAAGGGCGCAGCGTGGCTGGCACCAGGCGATTAGATTGCACCGTCCGCGTCAGGAGAGAGGGCTGGGGACATGGCAGGGCAGCGGGGACATGCCTTAGGGCTGCCTGCCTGCCTGCCTGCCGGAAGGAAGGTCACTGTGCCCTCGCAGGATCAGTCTCCCAGATGTTTTACGTACCATTTCCTTGGAGGACAGGTTCAGCCCAGATGTGCACGGAGCTGCAAGGCCCAGCGTGGTACATGGGTATAACCAAGGGCATGATTTTGCCCTTGGGCCTGTTTGTTCCTGCCTGAGGGCAGTCTCCTGCAGGCACAGGGGGTCTGGTGCAGCACTGCTCCTGCCTTTCCATCCAGCAGCTCCTTATGGGGTCATGTCAGGGAGTGGCTCGTCCTGGGGTGCTGCAGGTGGTGACTCTGGCTGGGCTCAAGGATGCTCACATCTGCTCTCCTCCCTCATGCTTTTCAGCCTCAGCTGTTGTCTTGCTGTCTCTTCTGACTTTGGTTTTAGCCAAACAGAATTTTTCCCTCCCTTTGGAAAAGCAGATCAGTCTCTCTTGTGATGCAGCCAGCAACCCTTGTCTGGTGTTCTCCTGCCAGGAGCCAGATTGCAGACTGAGACTCTTAAAACACCTGCCTTTTTTGTGCCATGGTATTCCTAATCAAACACAATGGGATTGACACTGAAACGTGTTCCCATTCCCAGGTTTTTTTGATCAAGTTTCTATGAGAGGAAAGAAGAAGAATAAAACCAGTGAGTGGCTTTGCTAGCAGAAACTCACACCTTGGAATGAAGTTCCTGAGCCTCTATCAAGAGCTTTTTTTTTAAAAAAAAATGAAGTTGGCAGAAACAGATAAATCCTTTTAGAGGCATTAGGACATATTATAATATTTATTGATCAGCGTGCACCAACCCTGGCTTATGTACTCTGATACATTTTGCCAGTTGAGTCAAGTGTGATAATAAACGTCATGTCCAGCAAGTGGATTAATAATGGAGATGTGATGTGAGGGAAATTGCAACACTGAGGGAAATTAGAACTGCGTGGTACCTTCAGAGAGAAAGCAGGATGGCTGTTACATAATTTAAACGCAAAGTGAGGTGTTCTATCACAGAAAAAGGCCAGCAGCCCTCTGCTCTGCACAATAATGGCCTAGCAGGTCTCTGCTTCAGCTTTCTGCCCATTCCAAGAATCCCTAAGGGCAACTCCCCTGTAACTACAGCTGGCAGCCAGGAGACCAGGAAACATTTGAGTACATGGAAATGAAGTACTTGTTTGTCCCTTTCTGTAGGAGCCTGAGATTGCAAAAGCTTTCCCTGGCCCAAGCCCAAAGTTAGAGAGTATTGAATTAATCATTACTGCCAAATTGGGTTGGATCATATTGTAAAGTGTCATGCTGATTGTATCAAATCATTTTAATTTCTATCACATTTCAATAGATTTAACCATATTCAAAATTCAATTGCTGTTTCAAAAGGAATATTTGTTTTGAGTTGGAGGGAAAATGTTTGCACAGAAAACATCAAATTTGTAAAAATTTGGGTATTTTTAATTCACCTCACCATTTTCCCCTTTAGTTTCATTAAAAGTCACTTCTTCCTGCCAGAACCCCAGTTTGAAAGAAATGCCAGAAAGCCCTGAATCACTGGAAAATCCCGAAGTAACTCCACCAATTACAGCAATGGACAAATGTCCTAGCTACTAATAAGAGCCCAGAACTGTAACGCTGTGGTCAGTAGGAGCTGGTAGTTCCCAAAAATCAGGTGGTTCTAATTCGGGATCAAGTTACAAATGACTGGTGTTTGACTTCCCCCAGCCCTCTGTTTACATTTATCTGCAAACATTTGTTTCTTGTCAGACTGATGTTACTCCGTAAAGTGGAGTTTTCCTGCAGGAAGGGAAGCAGCTGCAGCATTTCACAGTTCTGGTGCAGCATGAGACAAAATGCTCTGTACTTCACGCTTAACCCACCGTGGGGGTGTGGAGGTAAATAAGGTAGTGAGGACACCCTAAACCCACCTGACCACTGTGTTCCTACACAAATAAAGGTCATTGTAAGCTTTTTGTTCCTCCCTTGGTCCTTAAGGATATTTGCTGTATTACAGCCCTTCACGACTCTTCAGATGTGAATTACTCTTTACTCGGAGGCCATTTGGAAGTAAAATACTTTTAGGACTATAAACGTAGATGCGAAAGTCCATTTTCAAAAAACATGCCTGGCTCATTATCGAAGCAGGGCTGCTCTTCCAAGGTGCTAATGCAAGAAAGAAGATGGTCTCGTCTGAGTGCTGGAGCTCTGGGGAGTTGGACATTTTCATTTAAATGTTTCCTCTTGAACGAGGCAAACCATTTTGATGTGAAACCTGCACCAGTTTGAAAGTAGCGTGTGACTGAGATTTCTGAGCCACCAAAACGAGCTTGTGAAAGAGACAAAAATCCTCAAGTAGAGGAATAGGCGTGGATACATTGCGTTCTCGTCAGTCAGATCACAACAATATCATTAAACAGAGGTTTTTTTCTACTTCGTGTGTTGCAAGGGGTTCCATGTTTGCGTGAATTCCAGCAGACCCGTCTGGTTTTCTTTTTGGTGGCGTCACTCCTTAGTCCCACTTTGGTCCGCACTGGTCTGGCTGGGCAGAGCTCCAGACTCCTGAGCCAGAGGCCAGAGCCCAAGTCTCAAGGATTAGCAGATGCTTAAGCACTGACCTTGCCAGGTGCTAGAGGTGCTGCATGAGCCAAAAATCCCACAGCACTTACGCAAAGCAGAAACTACTCATCCCCAGGGAAATTTATTCCACTCTGGGATGGGGCATGAGAGCAGGATCAACAAACCCACCAAAATACCAGGGAAAAACAGGTCCATGGAAGGTTTTCATTCTCCCTGAGACAACCAATGCCAGCACACAGCACTTACCAACTTTAGAGTGAGTATTTAACCCGTGAAATAGATTCCTTTTGTTCACACACGGAACTGCCGATGTTTACTGAGGTTTTCCAGCAGGCTGTGGGTGGCTGAGTTAATTATGGAAGGTTTTCTGCAACTCATCCTCTCCTTAAGGCTTAATGGTCTTTCAACAGCCCCAACGTCCTTCCTGGGCATTGTGTCGGGTTTAATTTTGTTTGATTTCCATTTGAAAAGCAGAATTGGTAGCGCGGGTGTAATGTTTGCCGTTACCTCTAATCATTCATCGTTAGCCCCCTCGGAGCGATAAGGAAGGAGGAGCGGGCCGGAAAACCGGAGCGATTTTCCGTAGTAGCCATGGAGTCGGTAAACACGGCAGCACTGCGGGCTCTTAGTCCTGACCAGTGCATAAGGCGTGTGCTCACTCACCTGCCAGCAGACAGGGCTGCCTTAAACCCAGAGGACGAGAAAAAACACCCTTGCCTACAGCAGTGGAGCAGGATTAGGGATTAATCACACTGCCACGACCGAGAAGTGCAAACAAGGAAGACAGGCATTTCATTTTCCCGGCTGAAGAGCCTGGAGCAGGTGCAGCCTTCGCGCTGGTGGAGGAGACTCCTGCTGAGGGGACCGGTGGCCCTGCCCTGCCCTGTGACACTGCAGTGACCACGTTTTCCCTGAAGCTGCCCAGGGCTCGCCCACCGCAGGCGGCTCCTCTGAAAGCCGTGGCAGTCGGGAGCCTCCATCAGCTCTGCACAGTTTTGCTTTCCCTGGACCCCAGAGAGAAAATAACAGCCGATCCGGAGTAGGTTAACCAGAATAAAATGAACCTAAAATTAAGTGAAATCAAAACAGCAGAGCGGTGCACAGTGGTAGTAGTGTTTTGGGGGTGGTGTGAATGCCATGTACAGATGAAATCCGAAGAATCTTTCCCGAGGTGTGGTTTCCGTTTCCAAGGGGAGCACGGAAACTCACACCCCTTCCCAGGTTTCCATCGAATGAGTCTAAGGTGGCAAATGCCAGGATGAGCAGGGGCCACAGCTCCGATGTTGTCTCTGATGCACGACCTGGCCCTGGGAGCAGCGACAGTGGGGTCTTCGCTGCAATGCATCAGCACTAACACTAACAGCCCAGATCTCCCCCCTGAAGCCATCCCTTGCTGAGGGCAGAGCCCCTGTGCCAGCCTCTTTCCAGCCCTAGTACTCCGTGAGTAAAGGCACCTAAAAATGGCAGCTCCAGCTCCTTCCTGAGTGGCTGAGCTGGGAATACTCCTGGTGTGGATAGCAGGCAGCTGCAGCACGGCCAGGCTGGTCTCTCCCGGTACATCCTACCCCTGTCCTCCCTGCACCATAAACACTTCCAGAACTGCTCTTCTCCAACCAGAAACACCACAGGTTCCGGGCAAAGCCTCTCCTGTGTTTTGCAGCCCTTCTGCTCTGTTCAGCTCTAGGGCCAGCGCTATGGCCAGGCACTGCTTGCAGCCCGGGACTGGTGCTCCTGCCCAGGGCACAGCCACCCCACATTTCCAGCTCCTACAGCTGGAAATGGCCCTGCCAGCACCCCTGAGGAGGGAGAAACATCCAAAAACCACGGTGCTGCACAGGTAACCACGAGAGCACCAGAATAAACAACGGCACAGAGACCCGCAGGGAGGCGAGGCTTTGCCAAGGGCAGGGCGCAGGATCCGGGAGCTGGCCCCAGCAGCTGCCCTCACACTTGGGTTTCCTGCTGCCAGCCCCTTCTCTTCGCCCCACAGGGAGCTGCAGACCCCTGGGAGGCAACTTCCAAAAGAGCAGGGAGTTAAAGCAAACAGGAGCTGACCTGGGGCAGCCTCTCAACATGCCAGGCTGTGAACCATGATGGCTCCAAAGGGGCTTCCCAGGGCTTTCCCTGGAGTGGCTGCCAGCATGTCAGGATAAGAAGCCAGTGCTCGCAGCTGTCACGGTCACTGAGCCCAGAGGTGCTCTTACATGCTCCACTAATCTGTAAAAATAACAGTGGAGACCCCTTCTGCCCCCTGGGGCCTTGAGGACATCTGAGACATTTCAGGCACGGGGACATCTTTGATTTGGAGCTGTTAGCTTCCAAATTTTGGATACTAAGGCTTTCTCTCAGGCACAGACGGCTCAGTGCTGGATGCAGGTTTGTGTCCCAGCTGGAGGTCTAGAGGTGTGATCTCAGCCACCCTGAGGCATTTACTTGTTTTCCCCTATTGGCTCACCTTTTGTTCTTTCCCCCAATAAATCAACCAATCAACAGGATTATTACAGTACAAAAGAAAAAAAAAAAAAAGCTTGTATTTGCACAACATATTTGGATAAACTGGCCGGGGTTTGGCCTGTGTGCCCTGAGTTCCTGTGGTCAGCACAAAGCTGTTGCACACCTGTGCTATGCACCTGGCTAATTTTGCTTGTGGTTTTCCACTCCAGAACCCAGCTCTCCTCACTGCTCCAACAGGATTCTGTGGGGTAACACCACCCACAGGAGTCTGCTCAGGGAGTTCATCCAGTTGCTCTGTACCCCACTGATTGATCCCTGCAAGAGCAGCTCCTCCTCAGCATCCCTGTATGTCCAGAGGGTGTCCCAGGTGCAGGGACAGGACATCTCCTTGCACACATCTTGGTCCTGCACAGGACTCTGCCCCTCCACCCTTCCTACAACTCCCAGCTCTGCAGCTCCAGTTGTCACCACTGTCCCACCCTGCAGGAATGTCACGGGGCTCTTGGGGAATGCAGCCAAGGAGTTCCATGGCATGGCCAAGGTGATTCTGCCTGTCCTGCCTTAGGAGGCAGATCACTTCCCCTGCACAAATTAATGGCAGCCAATGGCAGCCAGTGGACCATCATGGCATGGTCCACTGGCTGCCTGGTCAGGCTACCCCTTCCAAAGGCATTGGAAAAACACAAGGTATCTGGAACAGCAGTGGTGACTTCAAATGCCTGCCTTGCACAGCTCTTTGTGGGGAAACATGTGTGAGAAATTAAAAGAAAAAAACAAACAGAACCCCAACATAATAAGGAACAGCAGCAAAGTCTTCAGTTTCTTAATCCTCAAATCCCTCCCCCACTGAAAAGAAAAAGCATTTTTTTTTCTGAAGAAAAATGAAGGAAAGGCTGAGGGGCAAAAAGGCAGAAAAGAAAAGCCACTGACTCCTGTGTGCTTGAAAGTTTTTTTGCAGGATGTGGATTTTGAGGGGTGCTGTGTCTCAACTTGGGAATCACAACAAAATGCAGGGAATTGGCTCTTCCTGCTTTGTCCTGTGAGCAGGGAGGGACGTGGAATTATTTTAAGGTCACTTGCCCAATGATGTGTGGGCTTGCAGATCCCATTTTCTTCCCTCTCCCAATGATGCCAGGGGATCACCTCACCCAGGAACATGAGACCATCTGAAAAGTAATCATCCAGTCCATTTTTCCCTGTGCCACAGGGATATTTATAGATAAAGTAAATCATCTCATCACAATCCAAACAAATAAGGAGAGGCTGCAAGGAAGTGGAGTGTCTCCTCCCCCATCTCTGTGCATGGCTTTACCCCAGGAGGGGCCACTGGGATCTTTAAAGTCCCTTCCAACCCAAACCATTCTATGATTCCATGACCCTTCCAAATTCAGCCAGTTTTGGAGAGCAGGTTGGAGTAGTCGAACCAGTCCCTCACAGGACCAGACTCCTCCTAAGTCCCTTGCCCAAATCTGCTCCATAAAACCATATAATGCTTAAAAGGGTGTATATTTTTGACACAAAATAGGGTCATTTCAAAGGAGTTTCTCACAAGAAGTGAAACCTTTCCCCTCAGCTAAGCAATTCAGGTTATTATTCACTGTTTAGATCTAACCCACTGAACAAAATACTGCCTTTGCCTTTGGAAAGGAAAACCCATTGAGCAAGTTCAGGCTAGATCTCATTACAGGCTTCCTAAATTTACTAGTGGAAAATTAAATATTCTCTTTAGATAGGCAGATAGGTACATATCAGTGTCTTCAACATGGTTTCAGGCTCTCAGACTGTAAACAAATGGATATAATTCTCTTTGCAGCACTACCTAGAGTGGCTCCAGGGTGTGATATTATTATGGTCAAGGAAAGTAAATGAAGAGCATGTGGCTGATCTTTCCCACCTCAGGTCTGTCTTCCCAAAGGAAGTGTATAGAATACCAACCATCTGGTTTATCCTGTGTTTCCTTCCCATCACAGGTTTATCTCATCATTCCCAGGAGTGTAGGAAATCCTGTTTGCAGCACAGCCTCTTCTTGTCCACTGACCCTGTGCAGGAATCATGGAACAGAATATTCCCAGCTGGAAGGGACCGACATGGATCATCAAGTCCAACTGAGGGAGGGAGGGAAGTATTGGGTTTGGGGCCCTTGGGATGTGGCAAATGACAGAGAAACAGTGATGAACCCCATGCTGGGGGACATAAAGCAGGTGGCAGAGAGAAGAGAAATGTTCCCTGACAGTTTTGAAGTTTAAGCAGACAGCAGAATTCTGTAATATAGATGTCCTCATGTTTGTTTGTGTTTTAGTTTGGGTATTTTTGTCCCCTGTATTTTGTACTGCCCTTCCAGAGTAGGGCAGTACCTTCAACTGAAGAATAACAAAACAGTTGTTATTACTTCATCTTCTAAAACCAGGCCTGCATCTTTCATGTTCTTTGGGCTGACTGTTCAGATGCAGCAGTTTGTGGACTGTAGGAAGGAGGATGTTGGAATTGAGAAGAAAGGATTTACTCCTTGGTGCTCAGTTGTCTGCAGTTAGGAAGAGGAGAAGTGATTATGAGCAATTCCAGTGCCTGACCAGTGCACAAAGCCTGTCCATCTCCCTGGGATCCACATTCTGTTCTGCTGACCTGTAGTTAGCTGTCAGATTCAAGAAGCTGGAGTCTTTGTTCTTCTTGGCAAAACACCGGGCTTTCCATCGGAACATCCAGCACCTTGTGCATCACCAGCTGGGTGATGAAATGACAGAAGATTCTTTCTGTGGGATCTTGTATGAAGTTCCATCTTCTCCTTCTCTGCAAATGAACTTGGTCCAGGCTCAATGTATGGATGCAGGAAGATGCAGGGGGGCAGGGAAGAGCCGTCACCGAGTGTGTCCAGTTCTTCTCCTGCTGTTGTCTCTTTCAAAAGAGAGCCTCAAATCAGTAGATCCCACCAGTTCCAGGATGTGCTTGGCACAAACTCAAGCATTTTGCTGTCTGCTCAGAATGCCAGTTTTCTCTCTCTGAGTCTTGCAGTCCTGAAATGGAGCATCTTCCCTACAACCAGCATGGAACACCTCCAGTCATCTTTCTCCTAGGGAGCCAGGGTGGGGTCACGGCATTTGTGTGCTGACAGCCTTGCCAGCTTTTGGGCCCTGAAGGCTCTTTCCGCATTCCCCAAATGGATGGAAAAGCAAACACTCATGTATTTTGACTATGATTAAATGCATCTTTCTGATACTATGTAAATAATTTTGATATTTAGCCTATGAGTTACAGGCTTTTTGATACTTAGTCTATGAGTTACATGCATTTATTTGTAAAGAACTTCAGCCTTTCATTCCAGCAATCCTATGCCAGCTGAAAGCAAGTGCATTTTAAAACAGATCTTCTGTGTGGTTGCTACATTAAGAATTAAAACTAGTGTTCTCTGCCTTATCTAGGCTGTTTTTTTCCTACAGGTGCTTCAAACCAGGTAACAAAAATGGTTTAGTTCTATTCAGTCAGGTTCAGTCCGATTTTTAAAATCCTATTGCAGAGCTTCAGTGTTTCAGGCTGCATGGTATCAAGAAATACTTTATTAGACAGGAGTGCTCTTTGGAACTTCAGTCATTGGAACGTTCTTCTCAGTTCTAGCTTAAAACAGCTTGTTTCTATGAAATGTAAACTTCTACCACTGGGATTTAGCATGTTTAATTAGTTTAGCATATGAACCATAGGCACCACCTCAGTCAATAAACAGCTCTTTTTTGCTGTAATTTTTCCACCTTCTTGAATCTTACTGCATTTTAGTCTTTAATTCCAGCTAATTTTTCTTTGTAAACAAACAAACAAACAGCATTTTGCATGTCCTTGTGGGGCACATTTGGAATGTATTCGTGTTATCAGAGTTGTGAGTTTGTGTCAGTTTCTACAGGAGAAAAGATCCAACTTTTGCCTCAAGACCACATGGATTTGCTTGAATGGTGCAGAGTTAATTTTCTTTCTGAATCCCTCTAAAAAGACCTGAACTGCTGTCCTGTGAAGCTGGGTTAGCCCAGGCTTAGACACCAGGCTGCAGTTCACAGGATGGCCATAATACACAGGAATCACCAGGATGTGTTTCACAGCTGGAGCAGGGAGAGGCCCACATCTATCTTTCCTTCTTCCTTCCTTTCCTTTTTCCTTTGTCCTGCACTGTGACGGTATTTCTTTGTCCATCTCACTGTCCTTTTGCCTGTACCTGTTCTGCATCTGCTGCTCAGTCCTTCTCCCTCACTGTACTCTTCTCTTTATAACCCTCTGTCCTGCTGCTCATCCTTCTCTTTCCATCCCTGTGCTGCGCCTTGCCCGTCTTCCCCCCACACCCACCTGCGGTGGTCATTTTCTCTCTCTGTCCTTGTTCCCCTCTTTGTCTCTGTATCCCCCTGTCCTTCCTGTGTGTTTACCACTCTGTCTTTTTATTTGTCCTTCTCCATGCCTCACTCATGTTCCTTTTTATTCCCTGCTACTCTGTCCTGCTCCCTGTGCCATCGTTTCTCATTGGATCCTTCTGCCCCGTTCCCTGTCCCTATCCTTTTTTAATCCCTCTCTGTCGTGCTGCCCATGACAGTTGTTTTTTATTTCATCTCCATCCTGCACCGTGTCCTTCCTTTTCTTCCTGTGTCCTCTCTGCTCACACTCCGGGTTTCTGCCTTTCCTCCTCTTCTCTCCCTGGTGCTCCCATCCCACTGCTGGATGGGCCCGTGCGCGCAGATTGGGATCGCGGAGCTCCAGCCTGACGGGGGGAGCAGCAGCAGCGCCGGAGGGAAGGGAGGACACAAGTCCTGCCCCTGCCCCGAGCGCAGGAACGGAGCGGAGCCCGAGCGGGAACATCCCGGGATACGCTGCTCCTGGGCCACCAGCCTGTCCCAGTGAAACTGGACTTCAGGGTCCCTCCCAACGCAGGCCATCCCATGATCCATGGAAACGCTGCAGTAGCTCCACCTAAATGGAGCAAAGTTTGTAAATATAGGGATGTTTTGATAACACTTGGGTTTTGTTGACATTTCTATTAATGATTGTTACATGTGGAGAGATAATAGGACAGATAGGAAAATGCAGTTTGTCTCCACACTTATTTTTATTATTTATGCTTAGGTACATGTTTTTCATTTTTATATAGATATGTGTATTATTATACGTATGTTTATGGGTGAGACACACAATCTTTATGAACCTGCCAGGCTCTGGGGAGATTTACTTCCTCAGGAAATGATGATTCCAATGCATATCATGGTAGGCATTGGTGCAGTGTGGGGTGTTACTGAGTATTCCCTTAAGGGGTGCTTAAAGTGAGACACCTGCTCTTACACCTTGTTAAAAGAGGGCCTAATTCTAGGAAATAAAACTGTCTGTCTGTCCCACATGAGTTACATATTTCTCCAGTGTTGTGGTGTTGTCCTTTAGTTTAATAAGAGTGAGTTTTCTTGTAGTACTGACTTAAATAAAACAACTGCAAACTATTGGCATAATTTACATTTACAGCATTTTAGAGTTGTCATTTTTTGATTTGGTCTCATTCTCTCAAAACAAATTCCATAACAATTACAGCAGCTGTTTTTACAGTATTGAACACTTTTTTTCTTGAGTGTCAACAGTAACTTCTCTCCTCCTGTTCCATCCCTTGTGATGTTTTATGTGGGCTGGTTTGGTTTTTTTAAGAAAATTTTTATGGCCATTTTTGTCCACAGTGTTTCTGCCTTTTACTAACATTTTCCAAGTAATTAAACCTTAAGTTCATTTTTTTATGTGATATATACATAATTATTTTTTTCTATGCATAATTATCTTTCTCATCTGAAAACTGTATTGCATGTTAAATCCCTCTTGCTCCTCATAATTGTTTTTCACCTCCAACCTTTTGGTGCCTTATTTTTATTTATTTTGATCTATTATGTCATTTGCCTTATTTCTTTTCATATCAATGTAATATTACTAAACCTGTGATATTATTCTGCTTGTGAAATGCTTCTGTGGATAATTTTAGACG
>VXBN01007211.1:0-12979 GCA_013397395.1 Sinosuthora webbiana | reverse complement strand
CAGCCGCCCCGCCGCGCAGCTCTCCGCGGGACACCGGCTACCTCGCTGCTATTGTTTTGGTCCTTCTCTTTCGCCAAGCCGCGCCGGAAATGCCGCCCGTCGCGGCGGCAGAGAGTATTGAGCGCTTCCCCGCTCAGCCCCTTCCCATTGATCGCCTCCTGTGGTACCCGTGTCATAGAATCGCTGAGTCGTAGAACAGTGTGGGTTTGAAGGGATCTTGAAGACCACAGAATCACAGAATCAGTCAGGTTGGAAAAGACCTTTGAGACCATCGAGTCCAATCTTGTGCCCTAGAGCCATCTTGTCAACTAGACCTTGGCGCTAAGTGCCACATCCAGTCTTTCCTTAAATACCTTCACCACCTCCCTGGGCTTTGAAGAAATACTTTTGCATGTTCAGCCTAAATTTCCCCTGATGCAGCTTAAGATAGTGTCCTCTCATCCTAAACATCTAATTCCAATCCTCCCCCACAGTGGCCAGAGACACCTTCCAGAATGGATTACTCAAGCCCCCTTCAACCTAGCCTTACTCCAGGGATGGAGCATCCACAACTTCTCTGGGCAACCTGTACCAGTGTCTCACCTCCCTTCAGTGAAGAATTTCTTCCTATTACCTAATCTAAACCTGCCCTCTTTAATTTTAAATTCATTACCCCTTTTTACATTACCTGGCCATGTAATATCTCCCTCTCCCTCTATTCGATAAGCCCCCTTTAACTACTGAAAGACCTCAATAAGGTCTCCATGGAACTTTCTCTTCTCCATGCTCAACAGTCCCAACTCTCTCAGCCTGTCTTCACAAGAGAGGTGCTATAGCCCTCTGATCATTTTTGTGGTCCTCTTTTGGACTCACTCCAACAGATCTATGTTTGTCTTGTGCTGAGAATTGCAGAGATGGATGCAGTACTCCAGGTGGGGTCTCACAAAAGCAGAGTAGGGGGGATAATCACCTCCCTCAAGCTGCTGGCCACACTTCTTTTGGTGCAGCCCAGGATACAATTGGCTCTCTGGGCTGCAAGTGCACACTGTTGCCTCATGTCCAACTTTTCATCCATGACAACCCTGAAGTCCTTCTCCTCAGGGCTGCTCTCAATGAGTTCTTCTCCCAGTCTATCCTCATGTTTGGAGTAGCCCCAATCCAGGTGCAGGTCCTTGCACTTGCAGTTGCTGAACTCCATAAGAGTCTCATGGGCCCACTTCTTAGGTTCTTCCAGGTCCCCCTGGGTGACATCCCTTCCTTCTTTTGTGTCAGCTGCACCGCTCAGCCTTGTGCCATCTGCAGATTTGCTGAGGGTGCCCTGTGTCTCACTGTCCATATCATTTATAAAGATACTGAAGAGTACCAGTCCCAAGAGAGAGCCCTGAGGAAAACCACTCATCACTGGCCTTCACCTGAACCCAGAGGCGTTGACCACAACCCTGTGGCCAATTCCTTATCCACTGAATAGTCCATCAATCAAATTCGTGTCTCTCCAATTTGGAGATAAGGATATCATGTGGGACTGTGTCAAAGACCTTACAGAAGTCATCTCTTGGTCTTCCCTTGTCAGCTTTTGCTGTCACTCTATCACAGAAGGTGACCAGTTTGGTCAGGCACAATTTACACTTATTGAAGCTGTGCTGGCTGTGTCAGACCACCTTCTTGTTTTTCATGTATCTTAACATTTTTCTGTGAGGATCTGTTTCATGATCTTCCCAGGCACTGAGGTAAGGCTCAGAAGTCTGCATAATTCCCCAGACCTTCCTTCATCCCCTAATTAAAAACAGGTATGGTGTTTCCCCTTCCCCAGTCACTGGGGACTTTGCCCAACTGTCATGAGTTCTCAAATATCATGTGGGAGGCATGCACCAGACAGCTTTTGTGGCAGCTAGGATGAAAAAGAGGTGGGGAAGGGATTATGATGGCCAGCACCTCCTACCTTCCCTTAACACCATGTTTCCATTGGAGAAGGGCTAATAAATACCCTTTTCACCATCCAGCAGAACAAACAAAAATAATTTAAACAAAAAAATTTAAATTTCTGACACCTTCAGATTTTGGCAAGGGTGCAGACACAACCATTGCAGTGGCAACAGTTAACACAGCATTAGGCTAAGGGAGAAAGAACACCAGTTAGCAAACTTGGAGTAAAAGCATGCACTGTCCTCATATTACACAGCGAAAGGAGGTTTAGTTAATTCAAATACATGAAGCCTGGGTTATGTGAATGATGAAACACTGTCAATTTGACAAACACCAAATTTGACCTACTTGCCTAGTTGAAGAAAAACATCAGGATAAAGAAGTTCCCTTTTCCCCTCAAAACTACTTTTCCTATGAATCAATAAAACAAACACAGTTGAAATGCCTTACTTGGATATTATTTACACCCGGGTTTCAGTGGCATGGATGTGAAACTTGAATGGAAATTTACACTCAGGAATCATGAAGACAGAGATGATTTTTTACATGTCCAGTACAACAAAGAAGAACTTTCGACACACTTATAAAGATGTTATTTAGCATTTCTTTTAGTAACCAGTGTCATAAAAATACAGAGTGGTCTGTTTGAAATTATTCTGATAATGCCAGTAAATGTACAATATGCAGTATTCAAACTGAAACCTGTCCCTTAACAGGGTGTGGGGAGAACAGGTTGGTAAGGTTGTTGTCAGCCTTCCAACTATGATTTGCATAATGATTTGCAAGCCTCTGAATAAGTTTATTATCTCTTACCCACCTCTACTGTTCCCCAGCTTTCCTGATTCCAGCTTTCTTTACAGACAGGCAGCTTTTAATAAGCACTTGTCTGCACTAGCACACTACCCACCACTGACACTGGATTGTGGTTGATGCAGCACCAAATAAACTATCAGCCTCAGACTAGAACAAAGACCCCTTGGCTCTAAGGCTGCCTTTGAAGCAGTAGGAAAAAAAGAAATGTGTTTGGTGGCTCAGCAAGGAAAACCATTCTGGACTCCATGGCAGAGCTGGGGATACCTGCACGGGTGGATGTTGCTAGCACAGACAAACATGGAGCACACATTTTCCCCTTTTCTCCTGAAGTCTTCACATGGACCATAGTGACAGCTACTGTTACTGCCAGGACTTGTGAAAGATTCTTTGTTCAATCTCTTAATAGGTCGTTAAGGTATTATCTTGTTTGTGTACCTGTTTGCTCTGGCTTCAGGGTGGTTTAGAGGAAGATTTTAATTACCACCTCCATCACATTAAGATATTACATGGAAGAAAATGTCCTTGAAGGCCTCCAAAGGACAAAACTTCCCTCTTCTGCACTCACACACCATTTTACTAGCCTTTTGATCCTCCCTCGACCCAGGATTACTAAATTTGCAGTGCAAAAACTCTCATTAGCTTCAGGTGCTGGGAGGAAAAAGCAACAGCTAGGAATGACTGATACATTAAAAAGATAAGAGCACAAAGCAGTGTCCTTAGCGTCTAAAAATAATATTTCAGAATTATTTAATTAGGGGTTAGTAAGATCAGCATGACTACAGAAGTTAGACCTACCTTTCTGCTTTGTTTCCAGACAAAGATGTGCATCAGTTGGGCACCCATTCTACTCACAAGGGACTCCTTTTGCATGGAGTAATACCTGGGTAGTGTTTAAGTAGCTCTACACATCCCTCAAAATTCACCCCGTTGCCTCTGCAGACCAGGGTTTGACCAGTGTTACAGCATGCCCTGCACTCCCAAGACAGCAGAAAAAACCAGAAACTAGGATGGGTGGGCATTGCCATCCTGTTTCCCCCCCTACATCAGGTTAAATGTACTTGTTAATTCAATAATTGATATGCAGAAATCTCCCAAGTGCTCATTTGCATTAACTATCAAGACAGTTTCAAGAAGGATGCAGCACTGCTTTCCAACAAGCTGTAAAAATCCTACACTTGTTAAACATTGTAGCTGCAGTTCTACTGCAGGAAAAAACATAAACTTTCCCAAAGCACCAGGAAGGTTCTGCCAACACCTCCCCTGCCTCCAGTATGTCCTCAGACCAAAGCTTTTCAAGAGATTTATTTTCATGCTGTTTTTGCGACCACAGCTTGAGACTGAGTCAGTTTACTGCTGGTCTGCCTTCCTCTGACTGAAAATATTAAGCCAATGCATCACAGTGGAGATATGCAGTATGAGAATAGACTTTTTTCTGAGATGGTATGACTGACTTGAGGACTGAGCTATCACACAGACATCCCTGTGCAATGTGTTTTCTTCCCAGATGAATTCAGAGAGGTGTTAGCCCTCATCCTGCTCTCTGTAAATTGTCAGTGATGCAATTTGCTTCTCTACTTAGTCCTGAACAGTTGAACCTAATGAAGATGACTTCTATCCACAGGATTTTCCCAGTCATGCAGGCTGAAAGATATATTGTACCCACAGAAATAAGGCAGGAATTTATGCTGCCTGAGAGAAATGTGCCTTAATTGGCTCAGGAATAGAAGCTCAGTTTTGTCTTTCACAATAGCTGCCCTTCAACTATCTGATCCTGAAGAGCTAGTGAGGATGTGTAGACTTTGGGTATTTCAAGGTGAACATAACCATGGCCTGAGGATCTCGTCATAAAACAAAAATATCAGTCCCTAATCCTTTGGTTCAGGGTTGTTTGTCTTCTCTGCAGAAATGTGCTACAGATCCTCAAGGCCGGACAGGTTTCCTAACAGATCCCATAACCTGATCAGCGGGACTGGACAAGTTCAGAAGGTCCCACGAGCTGCTGCTATGCACAGGGCACTGAATAAAGTCAATAAAGACTGTACTCACTGAGCTGCCAGAATACTGAGTCTGCAATTAGCTTTGGGTAGGATTTATAGCCAGTATGTCTCAAAGTGTGATAAACTGGTTCAGTGTGTCTTTACTTTTAACTTACTGCCACATGTACAATACTTTGCTTCAGTTCCAGGACACCTGGAAAGCAGGAAAAGATCCAAGGAACAGCTGCATAGTCCACACAGAGGACTCTGCTCTTTCCCTCCAAAGATTGTAATCACTTGCCAAGTAAATGAAGGAACTCTAATGAAAAAGCTTACCAAAAATACAAGACATTAAAATCAAAATATCTTCCAACTCTGAATTAAGAAAGAGTCCTACCTCTAAAGAAATTATTACTCTTCAGCAGAAAGAAAATGCAAGGTTATTTTGAAAAGGATTTAGAATATAAACATTTACAGGAGAAACAAAACAAAACAAAACAGGAAAATCAGTCACAGGGTCAGTTTCTGACTTCATAAAGATATGACACAATAAATAATACAGTACACATGGAACACACAGTGTGCTTCTCTCTTTCCCTTCAGACTTCAGATACCCCTGTCACAGAAGACAATGCTGGCAGCTCACTCTTGCCATGTCCCATCCCATGTACTTCTAGGTGATTCAGGGAAACTGTTGGAGTGATGAGAATGCCTAAGATGTGGAAACACACCTTTGTCACACAGGCTGACTAACCCAGCCACGTAACTGATTAAAAGCTGTGAAGACAGGCAAACTGGATTTTAACTGCTCTTGACTGCTAGATTTCAAACTCAGACCTCTCTGAAGTACCTAACTTAATGCTGCTGCCTGATACTGAACTCCAAGCTATCTTTACATACTCTTTCAACCAGAGTCACTTCTTTGTGCAAATACCCCTCACAATATACACATATTCTGGCATGCTTTTGAATACTTTGTAAATGGAAGAAAATTGCTGTTAGAGGAGAATTTTCCTCATAGGGACCCAAACCCCAAAGAAGGACTTCCCTGCACATAAGCAAGAAGTATGTAGAGCCTTATCTTCTTCAGCATGAGGACCAGAGCTCCAGTTCAGCTGAGTCAGGCAGCCCAGAGCCACCTGCCAGCCACCACAACCACTAGTAAATGTTGCCTTTCTCCTCTCCAGCTCCTCATTGTGATTTCAGTTTGAAACCCTCAGTACCCTGTCCCTTACTGTCACCCAGACGTAAGCAAAAATGCTACCACAAGAGAATTTTACTTTAGTCATTACATGAAACCAGGCAGAAGGGACAGAAATCAGTGTCACCTCAGGCTGTAGGTGGAGAGCATGGAGAACTTGAAATGCTCTTAAAATTATTTTATATATTTCTCATGTTCATATCATATAGGCTTTAGGGCTTGTTTTCAGTAGTATCTATTTCTCTAAATGCTTCTTCTGGAGAATAGCTTTTAAAGCTGTTCTTTATGAACCACAAACTGTCGGTTTCTGCAAACCATGTGGAGTGTAGGAATACATGGTAAAACAAAGCAAACAAGTGAGGAAAAGAAGAGAGGGTGAGGGTCCTGATTGAAAAATAGAGCGTGCCAAGATCCTTGTTTCAATTAAATAAAGAGATCTCAGGGACAGCTGAGAAAGCAAAACATCTGTGAAAGTAAAACAGTTTGAATTGGGGTTTGGGTGAATAACTGGGGTAGGAGTGTGTGGGTTTTGACTACTGGAAAAGTAAACTTACAGGGAATAATTTGGGGGAGGGGTGGGGAAGAGGCAGGGTTGAAAGAAGCCTGAGACCATTTCTGGAATAGTACATGATCTTGAGATATTGAGTGTCCTTGCTGTGGTTTGAACTGAGAGTTCAGAGTCCTGAAAGAAGGTCATACAATCTCCTTCTGCACCAGTGCCTCTGGTACAAAGAGCAGCTAGTTGTTAATCTTCTCTCAGGGGTATTTTGGAAGTCTCAGATGCTGCTGTGACATTTGTGACAGGTGCCATGGAGGCCCAAAATATCTCAGAGAGTATTGTAGTGAGCCTAAACAGATGTTGTGGATATATGGATTACACAAGGACTGTCTTATTGGAACTAAAAGTGCTACATGTATCTTTCTGTTCTAGGTACTACGTGCAAGTTGTATGTGTGAAGGGGAGTCACAGGAGAATAATGAATACAGATCATTAAAAGAGATAACAGGTTTTTGAAGTGACATTCCCCCGGGGAAAAGTGATATATAATGATTTGTCCTGTTTGAGAGGTCTGAGGGAGGTTGCCAGCTAAGTGGAAAAACAGCATGCTTGCCAAAAGGGGTCATGTGCCCAGGGTTCAAGAGCTGATGCATCGTACCTGCAGGAACCCTGTGTATTGAGAGGTGAGCGTGCAAGTGTGTTCATGTTGCTGCAAGTGTGTTCATGTTGCGTCCTGATTTTCTAATAGGTCTTTGTTCAGTGAAAGCCAGATGGATGCTTAGCAGTTAACTCACAGAATGTTAATGCTTCCACGCTTTACTGCAAAAGCTTTATTGATGGGGGGAAATGGGAACGGAAACACTGGAGTGCTGGAACCTCTAATCAGCAATACCCTGACCCCAAGCAAATACAGTTTAGCATGCAGAAGAGTCCTTTTGCTGGAATGATTTATGTCATCTGAGAAAGCAGTTTAATTGTCCCAGCAGAACACATCCAGGCTGCTGGATAAGATCAATAAGTTACAAAGAGGCTGCAATCTAACACCTTGGTCTGAAGGTTCAAATAATGCAAAAGGAAAATGTTGAGAGCAAAAGTGGGAAGGTTGTAGAAGCTCAAGCAGTGATCGCCACTATGGAAGGTCTGTGGCAGTCACAAAACTGGTACCGCTCCCCTTTTCTTCATGTACACCAAGTGTCTGTGATGATGGGACTTGGCAATGTCATTGTCTGTGTATAAACAACAGCTCTGTTTGTAATAAACACGCACATTTCACACACTACTGTGACAACTATGCTGTCTACCAAGCCATATGCTCTTACAGAGAGCGTCTGAATTAAGTACAAACTGCTTAACTGTGGGATAAGGGACAGATCTAGCACCTATTACAGGAACATTCCAGGCATGAGGAGTTTCTGGCCTGAAACACCTGATGATTTTGTTTGGTGTGTAAAATGGACAGAATAAGATTGAATTTTCCTTTAAAGCCCTGGCATGATTACTCCCAGACAAGGAAAAGCAGAAAATCATCCAGGAATCTCCTCATTCACCTGCTCTAAAGGTTCTTCCAGAACTTGTAGAAGAGGGAGTGGTGGAGAGGGAGGAGGAGAAACACGTTCACAAAGAACTGGCTGTGAAGGCAGCCTTTGGAAAATCACCAGGATAAGTCTGAAAGAAGCAATATTTCCAATAGTAGCATCATTTTTCACACTTATTTGTTAAAAAAACCCACCACACCTGAATCTTTGGTGCTCTCTGGTTTTCACACATATCAGCAGCTCAACAGTACAAGAAGTTGGATAGTTGGATTCCTTTTTTNCCTCCCTACGGAATGCGCACTCAAGTTTTCCTCAAAATACTTGCCAACTCGAAATCAAGCCGGTGGCTAGCAGCAGCAGCCCCCCCGGGCAGGACGCATCCCATCCCCACGCTGGAATGGGACATTCCACCCGCACGGATCCGGAGCAGGGCTGCAAACCTGACAGATGCCCGCCTAGCTGTGCATGGAAATTATTTTTTAGCTTTTTCACCTCCTAGCCTCGAAAGTGTGCGGCAAATATTAGTCGAACCTCCAGAGTGCATTAGCTGTAAAGACGAGTCATTCATGCCCCCACATTCCCCTAGAAAATCCGACAAAGCACTTGCGAAGGGAGCCATCTCTCCCCGCGGGCGCTGCCTGCCCGCCCCGCGGTATCCCGGAGGTACTGTCCCTACCTTGTCCCGCTTCAGCAGCTCCAGGATGTAGCCGAACCTGGTGCAGTCCGCGGCTGCCTCCATGGCCCCGCGCTCCAGGCGGGATCACGCCACCCCCGCGCTCCCTGCGCAGCCCGGTCCCGGTGCTCTCCGGGGAGGGGAGGGAGGGCCGTCGTGGCGCGACTGATGCTCTGCCCGCCCACCCGCTCACGGGACACAAGGATGCTCCTGAGAACCTCGCATCCCGGAGCGTCGCGGCAAGACTGCCAGGCACCTGGAGGTGTCCAGGAGCACCGCCTCTGCTCAGATGCCGCGGCCGCGAGAGTTGTGTTAGAGCTGACAAAGTTACACCTTCTGGCGGTCTCATCAAATCTGAGTGAGGCTCCATCAATCACTGAGCCTGTGGCATTGGGCTGGTGCTGGTGCATGTCCCCCAGGGCAACACCTAAGGTGGGCATGCCTCTTTTCAAAGCATAGCTTGTAGTGGATGTATGCTGGGGAACAGCATGATGCATTTGTACCCAGGCTCCATCTGGTTTTCTGAAATTCTAAGCTTTTGTTTAAATGACAAATGGTATCTAAACAGAGAACACCTGCTAATGTGCATAATTGCATGTATGATCTGCCTCGTGTGTTTCTACTTGACTGGTAGTGTTTTTGTGGGGTAACTCAAACAGGAGGAAATCTTCCTATCATCTCTTTTTCTTCATCCCAAGCCTGATGCAACTTCTAAGGATGAGATGGATACTACATGCCTGTATACAACTGTGGCAGGAAAACTGGTCCCAGCTGCTCAAGTACCCTCCTCTGCATGATGAAGGCAACCCTCAGTCCCACTGAAATGCTCACACCAGGCAGGAGGATCAGCCATCAGGTGAGGCACCCAGACACTGTGGGCAAGGAAGTTCCACAGGACAGCTGGGGAATAGTGCTTGACATGTGGCAGACATCATATTTCTGCTCCATGCCTGTCCCTACTCCAGGCCTCGTATATACTTTTTTTCTGGTAGAGGAACTGCAGTTCACTTCAGCCAAAAGTGGCTCGTTTCTTCCTGTTCTGGAGTCAAACTTCCCCAAATGCAAAGGTCCCAGATGCTTGCAAGACTTGGGGGAGAGTGACAAGTGAATGTCCAGCCCACTGCTGTTTCACCAGTTCTGTTCCAAGTTGAGAGGTGGAAGGTGACAAGCCCTCCTTATACTGCAGCTATCAGGTAGCACATCACCCCTGTGCAGTGAAAACACACAAAGAGTATTTTATAACAGTATAATGTATCCTCTCAGAGGCTGCATTTCCTAAAATATTGATATAGTAGTAATGTTATCTCAAATTCTCTCTACAGGTTACTCACTGAAACAGTATATCCTTCCTTTCTCAGGAAAAGGGACTCATGAATAGCTCAAGACTTTTCTGTTACTAGATATTGCACAATTATGTATATCAAATGACTCATTAATCAAATAGCTCATTATTATTACAATATAGACAGGCTTTCAGTGCTCCACTTCTTACTTTTGTGCAAACAGCCCATGAACAAACAATGGGCAGTGGGGACAGTGATGTGTCATCACCCACACAGCTGAGAAGTCCTCCATGTATAATTTAACTCAGTGTGAAATATTTTGCTTCCTGGTCTGATTTCAGCTCACCAAATGGCAGTCATGTAAGAAATTTTCGCCACTGTAATGTCTTTATGTTAGTTCTGGTTGCTGGCAGAGAGGAGGGCTGGCTGAGGTGGGGACAAGGGGCTGCCTGAGGGAAAACCTTGCTTCTCCCAAGTTGCTCAAGTCCAGTAGTTGCCTGCAGGAAACCCTGCTGATGGTGGCCTCAGCAACAGTGGCACTCCTGCTGAAGGAAGGTTGTACCACAATATCAGTGTGAATTTCCAAATGATAACCAGCACCAAGAGCAAATATACCTTTGACCCTACGGCTCCATAATGACAGGCTGTGTGAAAAGCCAGGGAATTTACAACCCTTTGTGCTCCACAGCACAAGCTGTTTACTCCACTGGAACTCTTTCAGTGGAAGGCACACCTGCACCTGAATCTCACCACATCTTTGTCATGTTTTGGTTAAGCAATCCCCAACAGCCATCAGCCAAAGTATGTGAGACAAGAGTCTTCTCCGGTGCATACACTATGGATCTGCTCCAAATCAGAGTTTTGTCTTGTGTTCTTTAGCTACAAACCAGTATTTTAAACATGCTCTGAATTTCTGGCTGCTGTCTCATGATTTTTTTTTCTTCAACAGTTGGATTTGGGTTGTGGGTTTGTTGTTTGTTTTTTTTTTTTTTTCTATTTCTGCCAGACCCTGTAGGTTATGGCCAGCCTGGGCTACAATTCAAGGACTTAGGACTAAACAGGACGATTCCTTGTTCCTCTTCCTTCACGTCCTCATGTCCCACTTCCATAATTGATAAATGTAAATGTAAATGTAAATAGATGTAAATCTAGCTCAAGTCATGAAATCAGCCAGGGCAAGAAGAGTACAAGAGAGGATGGAAGAAGCTGATGGTTCTTTCATGATCTCTTTCTGGAATGGTTTTGTTTCAGGATTAACTCTGTTAGCACTCCAGGTTCAGATGGCTGCCAGTGATATTTAAGAATGAGAAAGCCACAAACCACTTTTGCATTGATTTTATAGCTTCAGCAATGGCATCCTACCAAGCAGCTCTAGCCAGGATGGTCCTGGCCCCTGCATGACAGCGCTCTCTGCTATCAGCCCTGCAGAAAAGAGTTTTTCTGCAAGATGAGGAAGCCTGAGCATAGCCTTGAGGACAGTTCACCACATTTACACAAGCTCTCTCCATATATCCAGACTAGCTAGGAATTTGGGACTATCCTCTGCAGAAGATATCGATTCCTGTAGCCATTCTGAGGGCTCCTGTTTACTTCCCCTTGGACAGTTTGTGCCAGCCTTTGTCTTGAGTGGCAGAAGGCTGATAGGGGAATCTGCACTTGGAAGGCCACAGACAGATGGGGAAGCTTCATGTTCCAGCTGATGGCCCGGGCACTTTCACCCCTCTTGGTAACTGATGGCTGTGTTTTACACAACCTTTACTGAGGTGGGCTGTATGTTGAAAATAGCTGGGAGCTCCTCACCTGTTCCACATAAATCCAAGATACGAAATTGCTCTTCATACTTTTCCTTCTTTTTTCACTTTTACATCAGTTTCTTTCTGAGGAACCAGGATGTCTGAAAATCAATTCAAACCTTCTGTTGTTGTGAAATTATCTAAGAATATGTCATATTATGTTAAAGTGAAACATATAGGATCATATTTGTTTTCTGTTACTTAAACTTGAAGCAGGTGTCCAAAAACATATAGATACCAGTCAGATTATCAAATTATATAAACTAAGTGGTATAATTTTATATCAGTGGAGAAACGGGTCCTGTATTTCAATCCTGAAATGTCGTGCAACACAGGGTTCTGTTGTGGAACATTGGCACACAAATTAAAACACAAAGGAAATTTGTGTTCCCTGACTTGTGAATTATGTTGATTCTCCCAGGATGACAATGACAGCTCTAGATTTTCTCTTTGATTTCCTTCTCTGTTTTAGTTGACTTCCAAACTATATCTGAGCAATGAAGCCTACTCAGATGCTTTTGTCTTTCTGTTCCCCAAGGACTGTGAGGTATTTTCCCATTTCCATTGCACAGGGAATGCAGTCAAGCTCACACCCGCAGTAGCTGTCTAGCACCATGGTGGGATGGGTCTTCTCCCCTGTGCTCCTGTAAATACACTTCAACTTGTTGGCCATCATCACCTGAGGAAATCTGCTTAAAGGGTGTTTGAAACCAGTTGCAGGTGGTGACATGGTTAAGGGCTAGCACAAATAATTCAGTATAGAGAAAGAACACTTCCATTTTGTAGTATACAGGGGGCAAACAGATCTGTGTAGATGTACTTTCATCTCAGACAATTCCTATGTCACTGAACAGTGGAGATGGAAGAAAGGTGATGTAAAAGATAGTAGAAAATTGTGCTAGTATTCAGCATGAAATGCTTCACTGTTGAATTGTACACATGAGCAAACATTTGAAATCTTGGACAAAACACCTCTGAAATGCGAGTGTGCATGTCTGTGCTAAAGACTGTGACCTGATTTCATTCTTGGAACAGCCTTCAGAGGCTTGCATCCAGCTTGAGTAATATGAAAGAGAATCCATGTGAATAGTTTATGAATTTTGTATAAACTCCTTCCTTCTGTGGGCAGTGATGTAGATGTGAATTGTCACTGGCAGAAAAAAATTGCCATGAAACAGATGAGACCTTCTGATGGCTGGAAAGGTGTTGCAAGCAGGACAAATGAGACCAAATTATTTCAAAGAGCACAATATTGCATTCAGACCTAAACCTCTCCCTGCAATAAACCCCATCACTATAGTTTT
>VXBN01007196.1:56025-77686 GCA_013397395.1 Sinosuthora webbiana | reverse complement strand
TTTTTTTTTTTTTTTAAACACTTGTTTAAATGAGCCAACTGTCTAGGTATGAGAGCACACGACTGGGGAGAGAGAGGAGATAAGACAAAGCTCCCTGCTGCATCCCTGACGTAGCTGTGATGGATGCTGCTCTAGCAAGGCACAGAGCTGCTACTTAAAGCTGTTTATAAACTTCAGGCCAGCTGGTTTGTGCTGGTGAAACAGCCTGAAAAATGAAGCCCCAGGCCAAGCCCTGATGCACTGAGGTACTGCAGAGGAGATACCATTTTAAGTGTGTTGCCTTCACCAGTCTGAGATTTAGTCATGGAAATTATACATATATATATACAAGAGTCTTCGCTTAGTCCATGAAAATTAACGTAGGAGAAGTAATTGTTTTTGTACTTACTTAAGTAGAAGGCAAACACCAGAGGAAATGCAGCCACCACTTTTATAGGAACAGGTGTTTCACTGAATAAAATGCTTCAAATTCAGTACCAAATATTTCATCTCCAGTTCTGAAAACTGAAAAAATCTCAATTCTCCTTTCTCCAGTTTCAGGTTTTTTCTTCTCCCTTCTCTTATTCTTTTCTCTCTCCAGAAAGGATGAAGCAGTATGAGGTACTAGAAATACAAGGAAGCCCAACTTACTTATTTCACTAAGATTTTTTTAGTTAGAAAGAATTACAAGCATTAAGGTGGTGTAAAAGTGGGATTGAAGTGACATGATTTAATGCTTAACCTCTAATTTGAAGCATTTTTTAAAGTTAAGTATTTTATGTGTAGATCTCTCAGTAACATATAATCTCTCAAATAATCACAGAACGATCAAAAAATATTCAAGCTGATTATTTTCTTCAATGAAGTTTTCATTCATCTTTAAATAGCACCAAGATCTTGGGGAAAGAACTTGTTTATTTTTTCATTCATTGTGACAAAGGCTTGACTACACCATGGGTTTTGCTGTTGATACTAATAATTTATGTTTCAGATTAATATACTGCTGTTTCAGAAACAATGGGGCTGACCTCTTCTGTTAGGAACCATCAATGAAACAGCAATGTTTATTTATTTAAAAGGAAAACAGCCTGGTCTCTGACTTGCTTTGCTCAAGATAGAGCAAGATATCAGCAACGACCCACAAACTGCATTTTATATTAAAAAACCCAGAGCTACAATTTAAATCTAAATCAATGTTTGCGTTTTATTTAGAGAAAAAACTCCTTAGTAATTTTTTGTTACATCAATTCTTCCCCAAGATCAGCTTTTAAACTGAGTTTTTAGCACCTTGCAAATAGGATTCCAATGGTATTTACCTGTCACTCTGAACCAAATCCCAAATGACTTTTCAGTTTCACCCTTTAAGATGCAGTCCTTGTGAAATTTAAAGGAACTCTAAAATGAGGCTGATACCTGGTGTCTGTATATGGTTTTGTCTTACTATTTTTAGAAAAAAAAAAAAAAGAAGCAGCAGGGGGACACATGATTCTATTTTGAATCCAATCACTTTTTATAATCTTTTCTTTGATGCCTTGGAACTGTATCCAAATGCAGCAGAAAATGAAAAGTCATTTGGCAAAACCCAGCAGAGGCTGAGGGTGCAGGGGCAGAAAATCCCACAGAGCTTTGGAGAGCAGGGAGAGGTTCAGATCAAAATTCACCATCTCAAATAAAGAGCATCTCTAGTAACAAAGCAGTGGACTGTCCTTCTCTTCTCTCCCAGCTGAGCCATTGGAGGGGACATGTGTGAGGTTAGATCCACACCCACATCAGGATTTTAGCTGCAATACCGTTGTCCATAAACAGGAGTGGGTAGCAAATATGGATTATTATGCTTTCTGCAAGTTCAGAATCCTTAAGAACTTTATTGTGCTCTTATGTCCTCCCTAATCCCCATAAAAAATATAAATATAAATACAAATAATATGCATACACACTAGATCTGGACTATCCAGGTAGCCTCCCAAGCCGGCCATGTGTAAAGCTAAACTTTCCACATTAATGGATTTGTCATGAGCTAAAATAAAGTCTAGGACTTTTCACGTAGACTTATTATTAAAAAAAACAAATCAAATAGTTTGCAAAGAGATCAGAAATAATTATGTAAGGATCCAGGGACACTGTCACTTCTGGAAATGCTAAGGAGAGGAGAAACATTTCAGGCTGGGAGAACACTGCCTGCCTTTTAGGATGGGAAACCGTTAAAGTAAACAAGATTCTCTCATTTCAGAAGTATTTGAACAATGGTTAGTTTCAGTTTAGCTGCTGAACTTTCCACAGGCTGGGTGTGCTCACAGCACAAGGTGTACCAGCCCTGGAAAACCATCCATCAAGCTGGAACGGCTCTGCATCTGCTGGTTGAGCTTTTTTGGACTCGGGCTGCACAATTTTAAAGCAGAAAGCGTCAGGACTTTGCTTTTAGCCTGGATCTGCAGCCTTTAAAGCCCAGCACAATTTCCTGCATCCCACCACCGCCAGCCCCCGCGCCTTTCACAACACACACGCTCCGCTTTTACTCACCACTGCCCCCAAAAAATCGCTGCACACACATTTCTGGCTCCCAAGGAAAACATCAGGGAGTGGGTGTACTTCCTTCAGATTGCATTGTGCTCAAAGATAAGCCAAGCACAAAACAAAGAGCACATTATGAGCAACTGGAACAGCAGCTTCTGAGGTTTCCAGCCCTTCACTAAGTTTAAGGTGAAGTGGATATTAATGACAAACTTTCTTGATTGTCAGCTCTGCCAGGGCTTTTTGCTGGGTGGATCAGGAGAGGACAGAGCTTGCTGGTAACGCTGAGTTTGTGGTGTTGGTCAGTGAGGGGAAGGTCAGAAATGCTGTGGTGCACATCTGCTGGAGCAAATACCACCTGGGATACGGACAGAGAGGGAAATTTACCCAGCTTTGTTACTTTTCAGTACATATCAGAGCTCCACAAAGCCTCCCAAGAACCTGGCTCGCTGGGGTGGAACATCCTTGGTGAGATGTGTTAGGAAGGACGTGCTCCAAATGGAACTTACCTATGCTGCATCAAATCTTTCATTATAGAGGGATCTAGCAGGCTTTTCTCAAAAAATATCCTCTCCCACTTCTGATGTTTGCAAAAAGCTTCTGGCACTTGGCAAGCAAAGCATCTTTGAGTTAGGAAAAAGACCTTTTATTTGTCTCATCAAATTCTTTTTTGGTTTGTGTTGATATGAAATTGTTAAAAATCTCCATTTCCTTTCTCCAGCCTGCCAAAATAGCAATTAACTGCAAAAGGTGGCTGATTAAAGTCTCGAAGCAACACAGAGTTTGGAATGATTTTAGCTCTAAGTGATAGTCTCTGCAAGTGAGACCATTTGTTTTAAATCCTGTTATCTGGAATGCACTACCTAAGAGCAGCTTGTAACACACAGAGATTAAGAGCAGTGCCTTAGAAAAGAAGGCTGCCTTCAAATCTTGGGCTTTTTTAAAAAAGGAAGAAGAAAGTACCACAGAGAAGTTCTGGAACTGAACTTTACTATGAAGTTGTGTAGAATAACTTGCCATCAGCTGAATAATTTCTTGCTAAGACAACACAGAAAATCGGGGTAGTTTGGCTTTAGGGGTATTTGTAAGGATTATAGTGAACATACCAGCCCTAACAGATAGGGGAAGGGTTCACCACATTGGTTTTTTCCTCAATATAAAATTTGTACAATGCCAGATTGCCACTCTGAAGGATTTGGCTGGTTTAGGCAAGAGTACACCAGAATTAACCTCTGGAGAGATTCTATCAAAGCTGTCCCCAGGTCAGTGTTGGCACTGCACGTGGTGCAGCATTTCCTAATGACAACAGCAAACCCAGTGATGACAAATGGAGAGATTTCTAAAATTACTACAGAAATACTTCCCCTGAAGCATCACCAAGCCAGTGATACCCTGCAGAATTTTACGGTCTCTGGATCCATGAGTTACACCAGGTACAAGAAATGACAGAAGTCATAGAAGTAATTTGTTGGCCATTGTTTGGGTTTTTTTTAATCACAGATATTAGCAGGCTCAAGATGTGAAAAATTAGCAGTCATGTGGTCCAGAGCAACTGTGCTGCCCTGAGGTTAAATATAATGTGGAAAAGGGTGGAAGCCCTCAAATGGACTCTTATGTTTACATTACGTGTTATCAGAATCCAAACCAGCATAGAAACATCAATACCATGTTTTGATTTTTCTCTGTTTTTTTAAGTGATAGTTCACAAATGCAAACCATGAACAAGAACAAAGCTGGGGAGAATACAAAAGCTGTCAAATAATTTGGTTACACGCCTTATGATTGCACATATTACATTTTAGATCCATGTAATTCAGATAATTAAGCATCAGATGATCCACACAGGCTCTGCTTTGGCCACGTCACAGGGACAATATTGTCACAAGCATGATTGAGAACAACTGGCATGGTGTGTAATACGTGGCTCTTTAGAGCCTGCCAATCCCCAAATGTGGGGAAAAGACCCAAAAATGCTTTTTTAAAATTAATGGCATAGGAAATCTAAAGTGACATGCATTTAACTGCATAAGAAGGAACAACATTTCTAATAACCTGTGTTTCAAAGGTCTGCTAGGCTGAGACAAAACCTGACTTTGAGAAGCAAGGTGCCACAGAGAATACAGGAAGGAAAGTACTGGGAGTAGAAGGAAACAACTTTTTCCTAACTACAAAACCTGTTTTGTGTCCAAACATTCATCATGGGCAATCTAGAAAGATTTTCTTGCCACCACACTCCAGCTCTCCTAGAAAGCCAAAAAATCAGTGACATGATAAAAGATGTAAGATCTGTCACTGTTAGCAGGAAATCCTAAAGAAAATACACCTCTGTAAAACTCAGCACTTAAACATGGCTGGGTTTTGAGCTTTCTTTGACATAAATAACTGAGTTCTTTCTAATTTCCTCCCATATTCTAAAAATTATTTGGTACTTATTCTAAAAGTATCAATGTTTAGAGTGATCATATGAGAACTTCAGGCTTCATTAGAAAAAAGGGCTTGTAATGACAAACTCTAAAGGTCCAAACCCCAGAATTTTAATTTAAAAAATCTCAAATTTTAGGTATTCTAGCATCTAGCTAAATATTAGAGATGGGAAGGACAGACAAGAGGTTTTATATATTCAGGTTTAGCAATAGTGAGCTGCAGAGTCAATTTTTATTGTCAGAGCAGATGATGCCAGGTTTAAGTTCAGCACTTCACAGTTTAGATCCTCATCATGCCATAATGTAGCGACTTTGCAAAATAAATAGTGCCCTTCCAATAAGTACTCTTACTGAAAATATGTACCTGAATGAGAATTGAAGTTATTATAAAGCTGCTAAATATTTAAATCTAGTGTTCTGTGACTGTTAGGGAGTTGGACTTGCATTAATAAGAATTACTTTGACTTGCTGAAAAATCTGGATTAGAGAGAGGATATGGAAGAAAATTCTGGTTGGCAAACATGAGCCACACTTGAAACCAGCTCAGAAAAATGTCCAAAA
The DNA here is from genome assembly GCA_013397395.1 of Sinosuthora webbiana. Lineage (NCBI taxonomy): Eukaryota > Metazoa > Chordata > Aves > Passeriformes > Sylviidae > Sinosuthora > Sinosuthora webbiana. The sequence continues at coordinate 72,212 of VXBN01007196.1, read as the reverse complement.
TTTACCTTGAGAGACAATGGAGGGCTGACTGTCACAGAACAAGGCTGAAAACTGTTGGTTAGCTTGCTAAATGCAGCTCATTTCAACTCTTTATATATTCATGCAGCACAAACATCAGCCTTGACTCCTGAATCCCTGCTCTGAGCCTTCCCAGATCCCCCTGGAAGGACAGTGGGAACCCCATCTACTGCAGGACACACGGACAAGTTCCAGTCCATTCCCTGAGCAGCCTGGTCAGAGCTTGTTGGAAAACCCAGCTCTACAGAGATGAGGCAACTGAGAGGCATTTTTAAAGATTTTATTCTATGATCAATCTCATAGAAAGGTGAGACACAGTAGATGTAAAACTTAACACTATTTTGTCAGAAGCCAACCTATTTCTTTGTCACAATACCTTATAAATATTTTTCAGCCTGTTAGTTTTTGCCACAGGATGCTGCTAATATTTCTAACATGAATCACTTATTATTTTACCCCTCTTGGTCTTGCTGCAATGCATCTTTCACAGTTCTAATTCTCCAAAATACCTGGTCTGTTTGCAAGGCCATCCTTTGAAACTTGTTTCCAGTTCAGTTTCTCTCTCAACAATGTCTTCTCTATTCCATGGCCTTTCTAAGTCAGCACACCTTTCCTCAGAGTTTGCATACAGATGGACAAGACTATGTGAGCTTTCAGTCAGGCTTTGAGAATCCTCTACAGAGGTTTTTGAAGGCACGGCCCACGTGCACATCTCCTGTGCAGAAAAGTTCCTTTGTTCAAAGCTCGCTGCCTCTTCTTCCTCCCTCCAATCATCTGCACACCGCTCTAACTTATGGTGCCTGTGCTCTTTGCACATTTCCTCTGCTTAGAGAAAAAAGAAACCAAAATCCCCCCCCCCAAAAAACCCCCACACCCAACAAAACCACCACTTCTATGGCCACAAGCCAGGTCTTACACTAATAATGAGATTTATATTAAAACCAGCAGTTGGGTACCTCGGTTCCTGTTTTCCAGTGTCCTGTGATGAACAGAGCAGCCATAGGCTGTGCTACATTTGGGGTTCAATATTGTCTTATTTCACAGGACAAAGACTGAATGGACCCTCTGTGCCTTGGTACAGGGGGGTCATTTTTCTACATATTTATTTCAAGTCCCAGTGTAGCGCAGAAATGAGGAAAAGCAGAGGCAAGGATGAAACTCTCAGTATGGAAGGGGAAGTTTGGAAGTTTGGAGCAGGATCAGCTCAGGAGAGGCTTTCAGGAAGCACAAAGGAATGATCAAAACATGGAACTTCCTCAGGACTTGGTTTGTTAACGTTACCACGGGTTGGTAACATGAGGCGTGAAAGACAAACATGTCCTTTAGCCATGTCAACAGATTCCACGAAAAATCATCCAGACTGAGCCTCTGCACATGGCAGAGACTTCACAGCTCCACATTGCTGCTTCTCCCTCGTGGACAACTCCAGTTTGCAGAGGAAAATATCCACCTCCATAACCCCCTCCATCATCGTCATTCCAAAAGTTTTATGCTTTATGTGAGTATGGTGGGATCCTTTATTTTAACTTCCTCCACAGCAAGAATCAGACTTTTGGACATGGAGAATAGCAAGTTTTTAGGTTTTAGAAACTTAAAGGGAAGTGGCTTTGGGGAAAACCTCTGGGAATGGGGTGTAGGTGGACAGTGGTGGTGGTTTCTGTACCTAAACCTCAGCAGGTCCTCCTGTCCCTTCTCAAGTGCCCTTCCCTGTAAGACTGCAGGAATCCTCATTCCCAGGCTCAGTTTTCCAAGGAGTGATGAGAAGGACAGGAGAGGAGAGTCAATTACAACTCCTAATCTCCTTTGTGAAGGAATTTTAAGAATTTAGGCAAATATTCATCACAAACGAACCAGAGAGCTTGTTTCACCTCAGCCATTTAGAAAGGGGAAGGAGAAAGGTCCCAAACACTTCTGAGGTCTCAACAGTTCCTGAAATATCCAGAAAAAATAAGAAAAAAATTTGAAAGGACCTGAAAATGCAGGTTCTCAAAAATAGCTGACATATTTTTCTTTTTGCCTATAGTAAGCACAAACCACAGGAGCAAGTTGAAACCCTGCCTTTTCCTCGCCCAACTATTCAAGTGAGGCAAAAAAATTTCTCTCTCCAAGGTGAATAAACTTCAGCCATAAGTAAAGTCCTGCTTAAATATTGACACAGACCAGTATATTCTCCACTACCCAGTGTTTTGTTAGCAATTAAAGTATTAGATAACAAGGCACATGTACACAGCTGGATGGAGAAACCTCAAATTTCTGAACAGCGTCCCAGTTCCTAGAGTCGGCGTGGAGTCCAAATGACCTTTATCTTGCCAGTGTTAACAAATTTAGATTAAGTACACAGATACTAAATTCCTTGCATGATTTATCGACTATGTAATGCTAATTTTTGCACCCATACCATTTGTACAGGCTCATTTTACTCGGTGCTCTATGAAGTACCATGTCAAGCATGCGGCAGTGTTGAAGACAAATGGGGATGTTTGTTTTGGTTTTTTTTCTTGGACTATTTCCCCCTCTAAAATAACCTGTGAACACCCTGATAATTGGAATATCTCGGAGCACACCTTGCAGGTCAGGTGGGCAGAGCAGGGGCAGTGCTCTGAGTGGGATGGAGCAAGGACCTGCTTGGATGCTGCCTAGAGGATGAGGCCAAGGTCCTTCTGCATTCTCAGGGGAGAGAAAGAGAGATGACAGATGGAAACAGCAACTTTCATTCTGTAAATCAGAAAGGAATGAGAAGGTTGACAGTGGAAACACAGATCTGTCCTGCTTTATTTAAAGCAATGCTAAGCACAAAGTGACTGGCTTTGAGATGTAGGTAAAAGTGAAACTCAGAATGCTGCTCTACTCTCCAAGGGTTTCCAAGAGTTTAAAGCTCTTGTTAGAAGCTTTGTTATGACATCAAATTCCAAAACAAATGTATCTATTTCCAGATGTCCGCCAGTAGTACTTCAATTACATTTGTGTTTGTTTATGTACATAGATAAACCTGATAACCCTGAATATGTCCTTCTATTCAATGTTCTAAAATAATTCCATTTTCATTTGTAGGTCGAGTCTGGCAATCAGGATGTAGCAACATCAGCCTTCCTCCAAAAATAAAACCAATTTTAAAGGTTTCTGCTTTCACACCCTCCACGCATGATCATCCCAACATCACTGTTCACTGCACCAGTAGAGCATTTTGTAGTGGTCTGCTAGAAATTGTATTGGTGAAGTCATAAACATTATAAAGCTGGAAGCAAAAATGTGGGTGCAACCGTTGTCTAGACCTGACTGTAGAACAGGATTCTCAAAGAGCCCTTGCTGTGAGTAGGTGATTTCACACCACTCATTGCAAAGGGAACTCTCTGCCAGCTGATCTGATTCCTCACTAAGGCATAAAACTGTTCCTTGTAATCCAGAAGAATCCATCTGACCCTCTCAGCCCTACAGCATCTGAGACTCACTATCACTGTCTAAAAACCCACTCCAGCTCTGTTTCATGAGGTATTACTCTTAAAGAACAGCAGAGCAGCACTGTAGTCAAAAGTGGAATATTTATCCATACTCACACTGATAAGGAGAAGCAGTCGTAAATAACATTTATCCTGGTAAAAATAAGATTTTTAAGCATGGTGCTTTAGTAGCTGTCTCTTGTAGGCTGGAAGCTGCTGCGTCTCTGACTCTCCTTTCTATGAAAACTCAGAATAATTATTTTTAAAATTAACCAAACACAGGTTTGTATAAAAAGAAATCATTGAGGTATACAATTCCCTGAATACAGCTGTGAGGTCAGGGGGTCAGACACATGCTGTGTGCCAATAGCAAAAGGTTAGAGTGGATTTTTAAATGCATTATGCTCAAGAGTATGTTCAAAATCGTGAAGAAAAGGTTTGCTTTTTCTACTTGATACCCTCACAGCACATGAAAATCCTAAACACTAAACACAGGTTTATATTAGAAGACAGCTTCTTTTTCTATGACAGAATTATTTTGTAATCAAATGCCACAACCAGATACCACAAGAATAACTTAATGATGTAGGAACAGAGAGTTGGCACAAAATAAAGTGCAGCTCACAACCTCGGGCTGTGTAAACTGATGCAACTTCCTTGGTTATCCATTTATACCCTTTTATTCATTTACTTTGGTAATTCAGAAACCCAATTTAAGATTTAATATGATCTCAGGAAAGAATCCATAACCCTCAAACATCTGCAGTGATAGTCCACTGATCAATACAATGATGACATTCACATGAATTTCAGCAGAGCACAATTGAGGGCTTGTGCTGAGCTCTGGGATATGTGTGATAAAATATTTTGGTTTAAATCACTCTCGTCTGAAAGGTAAACCTAACCTAGCAATTCAGGATTCTGGCTTCTCCAGAAGGATAAAGGAAAACAGATTTACCAGGCTGCAGTTGGGAATCTCAGTTTTCTGCCTTATGACAGTCAGTTATTCTAGAAACTCAAGATTACCTGTTGGGTTTTGTGCTTATTTAGGAGTTGAATGAACAACCTGATTTCTCAATTGAATGTTAGAGACAATAAAGTGCTTGACAGGTTTCACTTCCTTGAATGCAGGGACTCACTCCATGAACAGATTACAACCTGTTTGGATGCTCTCCTTAGGAAAACCACAGCAGGAATACTTCTCTTTCATTTCTTCATTGCCTTTTTTAATCAGCTGTTCATAGAGCTGCTAAACTCTCTGTGCTGAGGCCATTTTCTCTGACACTGACCCACCTCTGTCTCCCCAGATAAATTTTCCAGCCACTGCTACCATGTTGTTGTGCCCCATTCCCTCACACCAACACCCACATTCACCCTGTGTGAGACAGCCTGGGGACAAACCCTGAGCACAGCTTGCACACAAACATCACCTAAAATGACAGAAACTTTCACCAGTGGCAGCAAAAATCCTGCTGTAGAGCCCCAGGTGCCCTTTTCCACTCCCATACCATCACCTGAGATCTGCCTCTCCTTTGGCAACACAGACTGATTTCAGGATTGGTGTGACCACTCCGTGGATGAAATGCAACCTTCAGCAAAAGGCAGGAACAAATACATTTTCTATGCTTTTTCTTTTTCCCCCTAAAATTATTCTCCTGCCATGCTTCCAAGGCAAAACTGGCAGCATTATTCCCTTCCTCACTGTCACTGCAGTGGCTGTTGTGATCAGACAGAAGTGATGCACTCACTTTTTTTCTCCTTTCTTTTTGCAGTGTTGGGCAAATCTCTGCAATACAAAAGTGGCAAATACAAAACTCAACTTCTGCTGACGCAAATTATTTTAAAGGTTGTTTTTAGATGTGGTCAGAGATGGCAAGACTGCAATGCTCTTGGTGTGTGAGGTCCAAAGAAGGAAGAAAAAAGACAAAGTGAATTCACCTCAAAACCCTAGCAAATACTCATGGAATATTTTGGCAACTATTCACCAGGTCCAGTCTGCATCAGTTTTTAATCCATGTCCATTTCTCATTGCCAAACCAGTGAGACACTCCTGCTGTCTACAGTGTTGTCCAGAAAGGACAACATTTTTGTAATGCAGAATTTGGAAGGGGATTAAACAAACAAAAATCCCTCCAGAATTAGTTGCCAATGGTTAGAAGTGATTTCTTTCTATTTGTTTTCTCCTCCTTGGGACAAGTTTGGCTTGAGCATGTCTGCATCAGCATGGAGGTGGCCCCAGACAAGTAACCCAGACCCATCCTGCTGATGTAAAATCACTTTTGTGTTAAATTCATGAAGCCTGTAGCCACTGAAATAATACTGCTGAGAAAGAACAAGCAAAATATGTAAATGGACCACACTTTATACTCTAGCAAATATTTTACAGTATGATCAGGGGTGACTGAGGGTTAACAGGAGATAATAATTCCCCTTCTGCATTAAGAAAAAACATGCTTGCTCCCTCTCCTCATCCTCATGGTTTTGATTACCTTAGGATAAACAGATTGTTCAGTAGGAGATAAACTGAGGACAACACCTTCAAGTTAGAAGTCTGGTTTATATCCTTAACCACCGAGTTTGGCAACCACACTTTGTTATTTATGTCCCCTGATCTCCGTTTGCATGCCAGGTTATAAAAAATTCCAACCAAAACAAGCACATATCAAAAACCTTGTCAATACTGTGATGATTGCAGTCGTGGCTAAATAACTTTGGATGCCTCTTTAAATCCCCAAAAGTCCTCACTGGAGTTCCTTTATTGCTGCTGGCAGAGGAGGGTGCTCCATCCACTCGATCCTTTTAGACTTCTGAGGTTGCTGACATTCTCACTGCATTCTGTGCCAAGTTTGTATTACTGTATCTGTAACTTAAAAAAATATGGGTTTAGGCATCCAGATATCCTGCTGGTCATATGTGCAATTTGGAAGCAAATATCCAATGAGAATAATTTCTCTAAAGGCAGCTCCAGTAATTTTGCATTCATTTAGGGGGTTTTTTGTATCTACCTCTTAGATCCTCAATGTCAAAACGACATTTTTTTATACATTCATTTTCCTCTTTATCTAAAACAAAATGCAAATTGAAGAGCCAGTCTTGTCTGATACAAACAAGAAGCTGCTGGGATGTGTACGGAGATTATTTCTACCCCAAGAAGGCAATTACTCCAGGCACTTAATTCCACCCTTATCAATTAACTCTTGTGATGGAAGGAATTTTATCTAGTGGAAACTGGACAGAGATCTGGCCTGAAAACTTCCAGCATTTTGCCAATGAACTCGTAGCAGGGACACTACTGTGCATATCCAAGGCCTCCAACTATTTAAACCTTAACAACTCCTCCAACCAAGTGTAAATAAAGCACAACAAAAACTGTCCAGCAAGTTCACAAATCACAGAGCCAGACTCAATGCAACTGAAGGAGTAACCCCTCATCCATTGAACAAGCCATCCAAAATCTTTCTTTACCACATATTCTTCTTTAAATCTCATCAGGGAACCTGAGAAGAAATTAAATTTCTCTTCTAGAGCAAGTCATTGCTCAGGCATGCCAGTAATGACAGGGATGTTGTGGTAGTACATGGAGCTCATCAGAACCCTCCATAAAGCATTGGGAAAAAAGAAATCCAGGAGGTTTTTGTGCTCTATCTGCAGAGCTAAGGGACAGATGTACCAGCAGCAGATGATGTTGGTCAGAGGGGGCTGAACACGAGTGGGTCCTTTTCATTGTCTGCCAAAACAGAGCAGGCCTGGAATGTTCCTGTAGGAAGGGGAAGAATTAGAAGTGTCGCTCTGAATCCTGCTGCTCCAGCTGCTCCTCAGACTTCTGACTCCAAACTACAATCCAGCTGCTGGTATTTTCATTCCAATTAAGTTCTGAGTGTTTTTTAAACAAAATATTTTCATAGACCGACTATTAAACGATTTCATCATGATCTGATTTCAAACAACAAATGCTTACTGGGCTGCAGAGACGGAGCCTGAGAGATGAAGAAACGTGTGTTTGGAGATTATAAAAATGCGAAAAGGATTTAACTTGGCAAGCAGAGGCCTGAGAGCTCAATTTGACTCAAGGGATGCCAAAGTATTGAGGGCTGTGGTAAACAGTAACCCAGACCTCCTCCATAAGCTGTCCATTAATAAGGGACCTGAGGGACACATTATAAAATTAACAATTGGAAAATTTAAAACTAATCCAAAATCCAGCTGAGTACGTGCAATGTCCAGGTCAGTGCAGTAGCCGTCTTCAGAAGATCATCTTGCAGAGAACCTGGAAGTGAGGTTTTTTGTTCTAAAGTAAAAGTGAGACGCATTTTTTAGGAGGTAAAGTGGGAACCAGTAACACGAGGATGAGAGCTGCCTGCTGCTGAAGCCAGTAGTGCTGATGTGGGTCTGGCATACGAGTCTTGGGGAGCTTTCACAAGGATGGGGTTCCCTTTTGGGGAAAAAAAGGCAAATGAGGAAGAAGACACTTTCCCCCATCAGCTGCTTCTCCCCCTGGTGCTGCTGCTGCAGGCAGGGAAGCTCTGGTGGGTGGTTCTGCAGCAAAAAGCAGAGAAGGTGTTCAGAGAGAGAAGAAATCTTACAAGCGAGCATCCTGCCAAGGAGCTGGATTTGGAGTTGCAGGGCCTTTCTCCCAGTCCTCCCAGCAGCCCTTCTGGAGACAGCAAACTGCTCTGGGCACGGAGCACCAGCAGCAGCAGCTCTTGGGCTCTGTAGTTCAAGACTCTAGTCCAGAATTGGATCTCAACCAGCAAACCACCTGTCACAATGTGAATGTTCACCATCTCACAGGGTTACTGCAGGATTCCAGAGAATCCAACAACTTTCTATCAGTTATGGCAAAACCATCACGATCTAGATGTCTGTGGCCATTCCATCAGCAGGAGAATGTTGCTGGATTTTTTTTCAAAGCAGTGTCCTTGGAGTCAGCATAAAGTGGAGATGTACAGATGGAGACAACCTCTCTACCTCTTCNCGGAGCACCAGCAGCAGCAGCTCTTGGGCTCTGTAGTTCAAGACTCTAGTCCAGAATTGGATCTCAACCAGCAAACCACCTGTCACAATGTGAATGTTCACCATCTCACAGGGTTACTGCAGGATTGCTGAGAATCCAACACCTTTCTATCAGTTATGGCAAAACCATCATGATCTAGATGTCTGTGGCCATTCCATCAGCAGGAGAATGTCGCTGGGTTTTTTCAAAGCAGTGTGATTGAAGTCAAGCACTGCACCCTCCCCACCTTTGTAAGAACAGCATAAAGTGGGGGTTTAGAGATGGAGACACCCTCCCCACCTCTTTACCCTGAAACCATAAGAAACTCAATCATATGGCCCCCAGAAAAGACCTACTTTTAATGGCATCAAACGTCCATGGACTTGGCTGAGACAGATCCTTGCTCCTTTTTTAATGCTGAGTCCGGAGTACTGGCTCCCTTGCAGAATTAGAAGTAGTTCAGATAAATATAAGGAAAAATAAATATACAAAAAAATGGGAACTGGCCTTTGTTGACTATCCAACACAGAACTAGATGCCAGAAACTCCAAAAGATTTATAGAGTGACTAACATATAGATCAAGTAGAAGGACAAAAACTTATTTTTTTAAAAAAATTTTGTTTGCTTATTGCTGTGGAAGTTGATTCCCTTTCTTTTTCCCCATTATCAGAAAACTGTCAGGATTTTTTCCTGGGTAAAGCAGGTCTTGGCACATTGCAGCTTCCCAAGTGTGTACAGGAATACATTCTTTTCTTTTTTGTAAGAATCAGCCCCATATGTGAACTGCACAGGAGCATAGGCACCAATATTTGAGTGTCTTTCTCTTTTCATATTATATGAAGAGCTCATAGTAATTTACATATGTTTACAGATAAAACAGAAATATTGAAATTTCTAAATGTGTGCAAGCTCAAGGAAAAGACAATTAATGGGTAGAAGAACAAAAATATACTTTTTTTTTTGTTTCATTACCTGTATATCACTGCTGCTTTGAAGAAAAAGGATTGATAAAAAGAAGNATGTGAACTGCACAGGAGCATAGGTTCCTTGAGTGTCTTTCTCTTTTGATATTATATGAAGAGCACATAGTAATTTACATATGTTTCTAGTGGTAACAGATAAAACAAAAATACTGACATTTGTTAATGTGTGCAAGCTCAAGGAATACCAAGCATTTCTCCTCAGAAGACACACAATGGGTGGAAGAATAAAAAATTACTTTGTTTCATTACTTGTATATCACAGCTGCTTTGAAGAAAAAGGATTGCTACAGAGAACAAATAAATAAATGAAAAAGTAAAATTAGGCTGCTTCCAGTTGATGGTAGTTTCCTGGAAGTCAGCTGGTGGACTAAGGCTGTACATAGAAACACAGTGGAAATCAAGAACTCCAGAGCTGTTTAAGAAAGGGTTTACAAAACCAGCAGGCAACTCCGTCATGTTTGCATCGTATCTTTGCTGTTAATTAATGAAGTGGGAATGTTCCCCCCCCGAAGAGGAACACGCTGTTCATGTCTGCTGTGCCTCTCAGAGCAAAAGCAGGCACTGAGACTGCAAGAAACCACGCAGATTTAGTGACTTGCCACTTTGTCATCTGATGCTCCTTCCACCCCCCACTTCTACCCCAGGACTGAAAGTAAACCCCCCCTACAAACTTCTCTTCCCCTTGGCTCTTCATTTTTTTTTTAAATCCTTTTAGAACCTTTGAGGGTATATTTTGAGAGGCTGAAAACACCGTGGAAAAGCCTGGAAAAACAACCATCTCTCCTTTGTTTTCACTCCAGGCCTCTCGAAGCCCCGGCACTAATGACATCTGAAAAGGATTTTGTGAGCAGAACCTGGAACCTTCAGCCCAGCTGATTGATTGTGTTTAATTGCCTTTTGGTTCCATCCACCCAGAGCCACAAATCTGCTCTGTGTCAAACAGAGGGAGTCGATTACCGGGGCACCGGCTGTCCAGTCAGGTTACAAAAGAAACCTCAACAAAATAAGGAGTGTTTGAGGAGGTGTGTTTTTTAAACTCCTGATGTGGTGGGTGCTGTGATGAGGGCAGGAGGTGCTGGAGGCTCCGGCAGCACAGACAACAACTGTGGCACCAGGAAAAGCCAGGGCCTGCTGCCTCTCCCCTCCTCATCTGCCTGCGGGGAGTGAAACAAAGCCGGAGGAAAGCCACAGCAGGTTTTTCCTCCTTTTTTTATTGCAACACCGAGGGTGAAGGGAGCTCAGCACACACGCTGGGAGACTGAGGAGCCAGCTGACACAGGCAGAGGAGCAGAGGTTACAGGATTCCAGTCTGCACCCAAGTGATATCCTTCACGTTTAGGGCTACACAAGAGAGGCCAGGCATGAAATTCCAGGGTGATTTTAAGGCTTGCTGGAAGCATCCTGAACGTAAACTGTTGTTTCCCAAATATTAAGGCAGATGAGGATCCAGAGTAGCTGTCAACAATGAAGCAAAAAGTCAAAGGAGGGGCAAGCAAAGCATTGCCAGACACTAAGTGAAAAAAAAACCCCGAAATAAACCACTACTTTGAACTCACAATAATAACATTTTTCCTTTTTTACCATTTTACCATCTTAATCTGGTTAGTCACATTTTTATCGTCTCTTTCAGAACCCTGTCATGACTATGTCATTTTATAATCTATTACATGATTACTGAACATTCATATAGCATTAGTCTCCTGATTTAAAAAACTGCAAACAGGTTTTTTAATGTCTTTACAAAATTTCTCGTACAGATCTAGTGTGCATACATAATTAGAAATAAATACACTATTTTAAGTGAAAAATATGACAGAAGGGTTACTTCATTCTAAAGAACAAATCCACAGAATGTATTTCATTGACCAGTTGATAAATAAATATTACAACTCCACTGACATGACTGAAGTCTTGGATTACATCAGCTGAAGAAGCCCCACCATTTGTTATAACAGCTGTCAGGGAACAGGACTTGGAAATTTTAAAGGAGAGAGAAAATACTCATTTGAAAAAATGTATTGGCAAATTTTTATTACTTACAATTCCCAGCAGAAACCCAAATGTTTGGGGTTTTTTTCTCAATTGTCTGACCTGAAAAATGCAAATACTTTTTAAAAAGAGACTTACTGAAAATAACTGAAATATACTCAAGAAAAATGGTAAGAACGGGGGTTATTCTTGAAAGACAAAGCTTCACTTTTCTCACTGCAGGCCAGGATTTCCCCAGGAGCTTTCAGGGTGGTGGCAAACTATTCTCAAGTGCTTTTGGCACTCAGGGTTTGGCAAATGACCCTTGAAACTCTGGGACTGTGTAGGAAGATGCAAACCCAATTTCTCCAGCATTGTCACACCCACTCTGTCCAGCCCTGGGTGTAGCTGCTCTTCTGGACACCCAAAGCATCATTCCCATGGCAGATCCCTCACTCACTGGGTTTAGCACAGCAGTATTCAGAAGGGAATTTATGTATCTCTGTGCTGACAAACTTTTGGAATAGAAAGTCCTGCACGCTGCTGAAAAACCCCAAAATAAATTATAGTTGTGCCAGGGAAACACATCTAGACAAAATATTGCACCTTGGCTACCTTCTCTCAGATGTCTTTAAAACAGTCCTTGGGAGTATTGATTTTTGTTCCCCCCATAAATTATATTTCCCATTGGTTCCAGTATAAGGGGCCATAGTTTTCCCCAGGCAGCAGTGACACCAGGGCTCCTGTTTGCTGGCCTGTTTCTCCACCCTCTCAGACAATTCAAAGGTGTGATTCCTCAGCAGAAGAGATGAGCTGCTCCCTTGCCACAGAGAATTAATTATTAGTCCTCCCTGGAAAGGAGGAGTTTGGAAAAGCTTTCCCAGTAATTCATGATTTCAAGGAAAACAACCTGGTCCCAGCACCCAGTGCTGGGTAAGGGAAATGGGACCAGGTCCCATCCCAAAATATCCTGGGCCCTGGCCTTGCTCACAGCCTCTGGTTCCAGGGGACAAATGCTGGAGCATCAGGAAAAAAACCTGTCAAAATATTGGTTGACAGTCTGAGGAATATGGACATCTTTGATCCTGAAAAGTGTATTTGTCAAGGAAACCTCATCTTCAGCCTGAACTGGAAATAAAACATATGATAAGCAAAATTATTTGTGGTACCTGGATATCACTTAGTCTGCTTCAGTTTGACAAAATCTAAATTTTGTCAAATCTCCATTTCTTACTTTGACTTCATTGTCTACTATTAAATAGCTGCAACACAAAATGACTTCATTTTCTTCTGACTCTGACAGGGTCATATCACTCTGATAAAGTCAAAATATTCCATCTTCTGCAGGGCACTCATGCTCTAGAAAGCTTCTGACAAAACTCTGCTTTCCTCTGCACAGGAATCCAATCTGAAAACCTTTGGCCAGCTGTGATAATCACAAACAAGCCAGGACCTGACATTTAACATCCTTAATGGGGGGGGGATCTCTCTTGTTAAATGCATGGCTAAATTGAATTTACTGAACAATACATTCCCACTGACAGCCTCCACGTGTGCCAGCACAGCTTTCCAGGACTCTGCTGCAGATCTGGGTTACCTTTGGCCAACAGCACAGATTTGCAAAATCACAGAGAAGTTTCAGCTGGAAAGGACCCTGGAGATTGTCTTGGCCAACCTTGTGTTGAAAGCAGGGCCTTAGATGAGGTTATCCTCGGCCCTGGCAAGCCAAGTTCTTGAATATCTACGGCCAGGAAGATTCCACTGCTTCTCCAGGCAGCTCATCCCAGTGTCCAAGTGGTCCCAAAGTGAAGAAATTGCTTCTAAAATTCCGATAGAAACACCCTGAAGCAACTGGTACCTCTTCCCCTTGTTCTCTCAGCACTGTCTCCATCTTCTCTCTCCTCTGGGAGCCTTACAGAAAAGCTGGTTAACAGGTAAATCTGATAAAAGGGGATGAAAAATACTTGCTCCACAGAACCTGTTGCATTTAAGCTGCTTGCAACGTTCAGGACTCGTGGCAACAAAAGCTCAGAAGTAACAGACATTTTCACAGGCACGGGAGTGACAGTCTTCCCAAGAACAAACTGTCGGAGGTACCTCATGCTTCATCCCAACAAACTTATTACATTTATTGTGGAAAAATCAATGAAGTTTTTCTAATTATTAGATCAAATTATGCAACTACGGAACTTCCTGATTAAGGAATGGACAGATGACCTTTCAAAAACAGGTGTTGGCTGGCTTTTTTTTCCCCTTTTCTATGGCTGGGGGAGGATTTTATGAATAGCAACTATTTACTTCTTTTTTTTTTTTCTTTTCCTCAAGTATGTTTGGCTGCTTAAAAAAACGTAAATATAACTAAAACATATTAATGTTCCTAGGATTTATCTTCTGACAATTCTTTGCTTTTCCTAAACAGACACACACTTAAAATTTCCTGGACTACAGAAAAATCTCTAGAACTCGTCACTGGTATTAACCTTCTTTTGGTTTATCACTTTAAGATCATTGAGCCTTTCACTAAAGTGATGCTCTGTAAACCTCAGGGTTCTGTGGAGTTTTTTTCTCCTAGAAAAATTTTCTCCTATGAAAATTGCTACCTTGTGCACACAGCTTTCTTTGCTCACCTTGCTTCCAGAAATAAACCAGTTATTTTATTTGTCTTTAGATGAATTCGAAACTCATAACACAGCTGAACTCTTGCTTTTTGAAAGGCAAAATGAACCAGATATTGGATGGTACAACACCAACAGAAGAAAGAACAAGCTATATTATTATCTGATGCATACAGTCTGAGATACTTGGTATATTATAGCAAAAAATTGCAGTCTTGTCTGATATATGTCATCCCTGCTACTTGCTAAATTACAGTAAGAAAGTGGAAACCCTCCAAACAGCCAATATGAACTTGTTCATGGATTTGAGCTGTAACAAACCTCATTTCTACATTATTTTCCCATATATTACATAGAATTGATTCAAAACCATACCTAAAGGAGTGACAAGACACAAGGAAGTGCTGAAGGGAACAGATTACACACAGGACACACCCCTCATTATCAACATCAATGTAAATGTCACTTCCTGACAAAATGCATTCTCCATTACTGCTCCTATTAATGGCAACTTTATTTTCAGATGAGACAGCAATCCCAAATCCTCAACCCTTCTACTCATGAACGACCCAAAGGCAGGATTTCCCCTTTGAACAAATTTCGGTGCCAGATTTTATTTTCTGCTGCCTACTTTCCTCTTGCAACTCCACACACAGAGGATATTCTGCTTTCCCCTCCAAAACTGAGGCCTCTGTGTCCGGCTCTAGAGCCAGAGTTTCCACAGAAGGAAATCAGTCAGCAGGCAGCGGAGAATAAAGTCTTCAGATGGCAGGAAAAGAATAAAAACTTAATCCAGGGATTACAGTATAAAATTAGGAAAATGGCATAACAGACTTCAGATAACATTTGTGGAACTGTGGAATCCCTCCAAGGTGCAAATCTAACTCTCTGAGAGCTAAAAAAATGAACAGAGAAAAACCAATTCACCCGTTTGGAACAAAATCAGGGCAACAAAATAAGCTTACATTGATAAACAGCACCTTTCCACATTTCTGCATGTTTTCATCCTGTTATTTCAAAAAGGTATCAAAGTAGTAGAGATGCACTTAAATCCACTTCAATACAAGCAAAGCAAGATTCAAGAACTTCTGAGAGCCTTTTAAAAACTCTTAAAACCAGACACGTGTCATTACAAACATTGTGGTTTCTGTCACAGTAGCCACCGTTGCTGCTAATGGTAATAAGAGGTTGTGGGGAAATGGAATTACGGCTTCCAGTGAAGTCAATGGGAATTTTCCAATCAGATAATTCTTAATTGAAAACCACTAGCTTTTAACGGGAACTTTTTTAGGAAGTTTCTTAGGGTTGGCACGGGATTTGCAGTCAGAGTAGAAGGAGGCAAAAAAAGGAACCCAAGAACAGTTTGGTGTCTGGAGCACTTCCACAGCACGTGGTGAAGATCACAGCCAACGTCCCTCTCCAGGCTAACCTGCAGCAATGTGACCACAAAGTTCCTATTTCTGCCTCGAGCACAGGCTGTTTTGGGGTGTCTTCCTTCTGTTTCCAAGTTCAAAAAGAAAAAAAGAAGAAAAAAATACAACAGAAAACTTTTAAACTCTTGCCATGATGCCTCTTTCCATCTGTTACGATTTTTTTTTTTTTTAATCTCCCATGCAAATAGTCCTCCAGCCTCTGTAGAATGAATCAGAAACCTCACTAATTAATGGATACAGCCTAAATAAAAAGAGAACATACTTTGGGTCTACATTATGAACACTTGAAGCCATTTTCCACCAAAGACTGTACATATGTTTACTCAAATAACCCATGCTATTCATGAGTAGACATTTTACAAGGCAGAAGCAAAAGCATTACTCCCGAAAGCATTGCTTTGTAATATAGGATCTATGATAAGGTCTAAAGGAAGCTTTTCTGGACGTGTTCCATCACTTGATGTTCAGGAAACCATTTTGTATGACACAAAGGATTAGGAAAAATAAGCTGCATGACATTTATTTTGTAATTTTAACATTAATATCTGTAGAAACATTTTATTGTCAGTACAAAAGTTAACAGATTTTAATACTTATTTTACCCAATTAAAAATTATTTAAAAAAAAACCAAAAACAAAACAGACACACCACCACATAAAACAGTGAAATTTGCATTCATATTCCATGGCCATATCAATGTGAATGTTCTGAAAGTAAAAATACAAGATTCTGTAAAAA
>VXBN01007196.1:28652-55998 GCA_013397395.1 Sinosuthora webbiana | reverse complement strand
AAAAAAAAAAAAAAAAAAGATACAAACAACAGTGATATTCTAGCAGAGGCCAGTGCTACACCTACTGTTATGGAATGGTTCAGAAGGAAATACTAGAGTCAGCATGAATTAATCCCCTAAAAAGAGGCTGATATTCCTATGGCAAGTTGTCATTATAATTAACTTCTCCCTTTTTAAGTTAAGTTACAATAGAGGGATAAAGGCAAAAGATCCAGGCCAAAAGGTCTGGAACCCATTATCCAACTGAGGCAAGAGCATTATAGATAATTTGATGCATGTGCAACTCAGGGTAGAAGCTCAGCTCCTTTTAGAGCAGTCTGTTCTGCTGTGGTTATAGACCAACTCGTGTCTTTCCTTACTTTAAGAACCTTCTTCAAAATGCTCTTTTTTTTCTTTTTTTTTTTTTTTTGGAGTGGAACAACTCTGCTTTTTGGACCTTACATGAAAAAGACTTTCTTGTTAAAGGGTTTGGTTTTGATAAGAATAATCATCTGACACTGCAGTTTTTAAACACAAATAAATCAAAAGTTTAATTCCCCCAAATTAGTTATATACTGTAAATATTTCTTTTCTTAAAGATCTGAAAACTAGTAAAGTCTGAGCAATATATCTACTAGTCCTCTGTGCTGCCTGCATAGAAATGCCATTTAAATTACAAAAAACACAACAACCCTATAAACGATTAACTGTTTTGTACATTACCAATTAGTTAATAAATTAATGATATACCATTTTCCCTGAAAGCAAAGTATTTTCCACCTCTGGATGGTGAAAATTAAGAAATTCTGTGTAAGAACAGCATTTAGCAAATAGCTGTTAAAAAAGAGACTAATTTGCTAGGTGGATTGGGACATCCATTTTTTAAATCAATACAAAAAATAATTCATTGTAAATATATATAATATATATTTATACATATTTTTGAATATATTTACATACATCCAGCACCTATATACTGCATTTGTGCTCTGTAAGTGTGTGCCAACATATATTTTCTCCAAATATTACAAAATAAACAAGAAAGGCAGACCCAGAGTTTGCCTCAAGTCCAACTGGTCCATTGTACAAACAAAAGTCTGTTGCAGCTCACAGGAAGCCAGAAAATTGATAGCAATGGGTATCTGGACACAGCTCATAAACATTCTCCTTTCTTGGGAACATCTGAAAGCCGCAAGTGACGAGAATCTTTTATGTAGGTTCTGACTGCTCTCCTCCAAATCGGTTTTGGTTTATTTTTTTTCCCTTTTCCTTCTTTTTTCTTTCTCCCACATCTCCTATGTACAAGCAGAAGGTCCTGGAGAAAAGCTTTTGCTTTGCATACGTAGCTTGACGTTCTTGCAAGCTGTTTGTTCCTCTTTTCATGTTTTCACACTGCCATTCATGTGCTGGTACTTGGGGAGACAAGGTTCGTAAGGCATCGGGTCCGGGGAGAACACGGAGTCGTCCCCCGAGGAGCACGAGCTCCTCGTGTCGGGGTAGCTGGGTGAATACTGTTCCAGAGGTCCACTGAGGTCCAGGTACTCCTGTGGCAAGAGGAATAAAACCCATTTTTAGTCAGGGAAGAGAACAACACGTCACCAGCGCTCTGATTTTGGGGAAGAGCAGCTTGAAAACGACGCTCGCTTCTGCGAATCGACCGCGCTCAAAACTGCCTTGTTGCTTAAATACCTCATAAAACAAGGAGCTCGACTAGGGAAAGAGAAACCGAGCCAATAACACGGTATTTTCTGAAGTCCGACATCACCAGCATTAGCTGTGTCAGTGGGAATAAACATGGCAACCACATCAAAAGAGGGCTTTTCACTCGCAATGATAAAAATGAAATTTCATCCTAAATAGAACCATTTTTCTTTAGCACATGGTAGTGATTTGGAGAGGGAAAGGCGCTTCCAACTTTGTATTCCTTTGGTCACTTTGAATCTCTGTTTTATATTCTGTGATATTAAATTTGTGTTTCAACATGCAGTGGCATACGTGCAAAAAAAAAGATCTGAAAGAAAAACAGAATCAAATTCACACGATTTGGGTTTTTTACACTACATATTTGTGTGTTGTGCGTCCCAGAGTAGCCATGACCAAAGCAGTCATTAAAAAAGGAAATATCATCTGCTGAATCCAAGTTTTGGGTTAAGGCTCTTTTGCTAGAAACAACAGTTTTGGCAAGAGAATAAAGTTATTTTTCCCCTTGAAATGTTCCTTCTCTTTCAACTTCTAAAGGCAGCTGCATTCATTTAAATGCAATCTCTTCATTTGCTAAACCACAAGTTATGATCGTACTGACGAGACGAGCCTTCCACCTCAGTCAGTATTTTATGCTGCTGTGCTTAGATTTGAGGTGATTCAGTCCTTTGGCTAACATTCCTTTTTTAAGTCAGAGATTCAGTCATTACCATGTTAAAAAATGGTCACCATTTTAAAAGGAGGGTGTGGTATGCAAGTTTTAAAATGCTGGAAAATTCAATAGGGAGCGAAAGGAGGGAGTTTGGATCTATTGATTACTGACTATGTGGCTGCCCAGGCTCTTGAAAAATCCACGAGGGCAATCTTGATGCATATTTATGGGTTAGCAAATCAGCCTTACGTGAGCAGAAATAATCAGACATTTTCTAAATGGATAGAAGACGAAAGGAGCCCGGACTGAAGAAACAGGGCTTTTTTCCCAGGAGCTAACAGACATGGCTCATCATATCAGAAGACTTGATGTAACTCAGATATGAATTCAGCACTGAAGACAGGATCTTTATCCAGTGTCAACAGCCAGAGTCACACCATGGGGCATAAGAACCAACACCAGGTTGGTTTCTGGTGTTGACAAAGCAACACAGCCACGTCCTAGTGACTTCTGCTCACGTGGGTCACAGAAACACAGAAATGAGAGTCTTGGGGAAAAAAAAACACAGCAAGAAAACACATTAAATCCAAAAAGCAATGATTCAACATGGAAAAGAGCGAGATGTTACTATTTAGGCAGAAATCATTACTTGCACAAAAGCAGAAGGAATTACTGGCTGCCCCAGCAAACTGAGTTGTTGGGTAAACCAGACTGAGCCTGGGCCAGTAGTGTGATTCTGGGGGGAAAGGGAGAGTGGGGAGAGGATAAGCAGAAGTGAGCCTGGAGGACCTGCACTTGAGAAAAAGATTGCACAGAATCAGAGCTCTCCAAAGCTGTGAAGGAAAATGGGACACGTTGGAGTTCTCAGGAGACACCAAGATGATGACAAGTGTTCAGGAACATGAAACGCGCTGCGAAGACAAGTGGAATGATTTACTTTCTATGTCCAGGGTAAATAGGACAAAAGCAATATCTGATGTTGAAAGATTAGAGATTAGGAAAACAAAGCAACGGGCTGTCAGGAGGCGATGCCGAAATACAGCAGTGGAGATCTGTGAGGACAAGTTACATAAACATCTGTCAGGAATGACAAACGTATAGTGGGCCCTGCCATAGGCCCATCAGATGGACTGGATGTGTTCCTAAGCCTTTTCCAGACATTTTTGCTGTAATTCCAGTCTAAAGTAATTTACATAACCCTAAAGGCCTTTTCAGGTTAACTTTGAGATCATTCCAGGTCTATGAGCAGTACGGAGTTGGGAAGGCTTGACGGTTAAATGCACGCAAAAAAAGAAAGCAATATCCTTTCCCAGGCTTGGAATTGCAGCCCAGAACCTCCCTCCTGAATTTGCAAACACGCATCCAGTCCAAGCCACCCAGCATTCTGCAGTGGCAGCCAGCTCACCTCCAACTGGTCTTGTGAAATCACATATGAATTAGGCAGGAAAAGATGCAGGCAGGACTGGACACGGTGAAAATGGTAACAGGACACAGAGCTACATCCATGACTCCATAGGGAGAGCATAGCCCTGCCACATCTCTCAGCCAGCCATGAAGGTGCCCCTTTTTAGAGTAAGCCTTAAAAACAGAACCCAGACCAATTTACAGCTGCTACTGAAGCCAAAGAATCTTTTTCAACCAGATCTATTGGGCAAACTCTGATCACAAAAAAATGCCATCTCTTTACTCAGGTTCTCCTGTCATCTCCATTGTGAAAAGGCTTTCCCAAAGCTGCCCCATGATCCATTTTTTATTTCTCTGACAATTCTAAAATATTAGAACATATTGTTGAGGAGCCACATAGAGTGATCCAAATCTTTTTTTCTCTTTTCTTCTACAAAGAAGCAATAACAAATAGGAAAATCTTGCTTTGAAATGGTCAAATCAAGTTGTTGCAACTTTCCTGTGTAACTGCTTTGTTCTTTTTTTGCTCCCATTAAACATTTCATTTCTCAGAATTAATAGGAGTTTGTAGAATATTTCTGGGACAACCAAGTATTTTCTCTCAAAAGAAATTTCCACCAAAAGAAACAACACTTCCATCACTTGTGGTTTTCCTCAAAGGTGCACGTGGTTCAGTGATAAGAGGACGGATTCCTGTGTGAATACCCTAATCAGTGTGTTCCTTGCTAAAACTAATAATATCTCAGACCTCTGAAAGAACACTCTTCAAATAAAACCTTCCTGCATTCACATACCCCAACCTGAAGCTAGGCAGGACCTTTGGATAATTGGATGGCTGTTTGCACATCCCCCGTGGGTCCTCGTTCCCTCCACAGAGAGCTATTTCAGTGAACCTAATTCACTCTCAGACACAGCATCTGAAATCTGCCATCGACGATTTCTCCTCTTCTGACCTACATAGCATGGCTGGGAATCAAACTGAGCCAGCAAATGAGAACCACCACGAGCTCCACATCCCTCCCTCACGTGCAATCTCTCCTGAAACACAAACACTGCCCCTCAACCTGCCACACGCAGCCCCTCGACGCTGAAAACATCCAGAGATGCAGAGAGAAATAAACAAAAAAACCCTCAAAGGTGCGTTTCTTTTTAGTTACATAGTTCCAGGCATAATGGCAAGTGACCGAGGATTTCACAGGATACATAGTTGAGCTGCGTGAAACCTCAGAGGACAATGACAAACAGAACAAGAAGTGAACTTGAGCAGGATTTCATAATTGAATAAATTCCATCTGTCCCCTGAACCATTTTTTCCCCATCAGCAGCTTAAGGGGGGGGAGGACAATTTACCTACCTCGTTAGTTGTGAGAGTGAGAATCCGATCCAAGTCCTCCACCAACTGTTTGAAGGTGGGTCTGTGAGAAGGCACAGCATGCCAGCAATCTCTCATCATCATGTAGCTGGAAGAAACACACATTTGCTGGGCTTAATTAAAATCATGCATCCTCCTCACAAACCTTTTCAGGCACAGTCAGTGCTGCCCTTCACAGGGAAAGCAGAGAGCACACACAGCTCTGCTCATGGACCACTGAATCCCCAAACCTGGGCAACACTCCCTGCCCTCAGAGGGGCTTTCTGCTCCTGTCTCTCCCTTGCTCAGTGTCTAAATTACCTTTTTGTGGCCCAGAAACTTCTAAGGTATTAAATGACAGTATTTTTCACATGTCAGGGATTGCAGTCTTTGTGAAGAAATTGAAATACAAAAAAAATTTAAATAAAGTTAAGGTCCATATTGAAACACCTGAAATCACATTCCTCACATCACCAGGAGGTAATGCTGTGTTAACACAGAAGTTACCAAATGTATTTTGTTGTGTACAAAAGCAGCCTGATGTACCTCACATTTGATTAGTGGTATGTGCAACGTTTATGAACTTCTATGTTAGCAACATTAAAATCAAACAAATATGGGTGTAAAAACACCGTGACAGAGACTGGCTTGTAGATGATTTCTTCTTTCTGCAACAGGATCCCAGCAGGGTGCGCAAAGAAGCATCCTCTGCCAAGCATTTCCTGAAATCCTTCCCACACCTTTTCCTTACACATCTATACCCTCACAAATATCCACAAGTTTAGAGTCGGGCACTTCTGAAAGTGTTTTGATCCTTCTGGAGGGGCATTAAACACGTGGATTCAGTACAGCTGTGCCCTCAGCCCTGGCACAGCACATCAGGCTCCTTACAGTTCATTGGTGCAGTTGGCAGGTTTATCCATCCGGTGCCCTTCTTTAAGCAGCTTAAAAAGTTCCTCCACTGGGATTCCTGGGTAGGGTGACCCTCCTAAGGTGAAGATCTCCCACATTAACACACCAAATGACCAGCTGCAAATCAAAGGGAAAACTGCATTAGTAGATCTGCCTGGCTGCTGGAAACAAGAGAACCCCATCCCTCCCAGAGATGTTTAAACCAGCCTCTGCCCAGGTCTGCCTGCCCAGAACAGGACAGGGATCTGGGAAGTGCATTTAGGATGGGGACTGACCCCAGCATGTCCGCAAAGATCCTCTTTTCCTCTGTCTGGTGTGCTCTGAGCACCCGGGGGCTGCTGCCCAGCACTGCATCTTCACGGCTTAATGACTTACAGAGCACTCACAGCTCAGCTGGGGGGCAATTATGTGGCAGGATATTTTGGAAAAAGCAGACTGTTCAAAACAAAAATATTTTGCGTCACCCTGCCTTTCTTTCTTTCTTTTTTCTTTTTTTTCTTTTCCTTTTGTTGCTAATTTCTGCTAGGAAATGAAGGGGGATAATTTTTAAGCCAGTTTTCCTGCCTCATCCTGCCTGGCTGGCAAGCTGGGGCTCTCTGGCAGGCAGCTCTGCCAGGTGAGCACCAGCACAGAGCCTGCACTGGCTCCCCAGCTCCTCTGCAGCTCCCCCAGCTCTGCAGCACAGTATTTTAGTAAACTGTTTGCACAAACTTACAATAATATTATCTTTAGCCATCTTCAAAGCCACCATGGGGCCAAGAGTCTCCAAGTCCCAGCACTGAAATCCTCGTGTTCCCTGGCTGCTGAGGAGCTCAGGCTGACTCTCAGTCCAAGTGAAGTGGTTTACTTCACATTCACTTAAATATTTTGCCAAGATGTTATTTTAAAGCACAAGCTTGATCCACCCTTAACCTGTGTATATAGTTTCCTTTGTAAATGATGTAGAGATTGCAGGAAACGCCTCGGTAAATGATTTTCTTAAGGAGAGAACAGCTTGGAAACTGCACCCAGGTTAAAGAAAGAGGAGATACTTCTTATTTTCTCCATGCTGCCCTTTTCCTTTTTAACCCTGCACTGACTTGCATAACCTTTTGCACCTCTGCTGGGAAGCATCCAGCCCTTTACAGTTAACAGCTCTTCTTGGAGAAATAAAAACCAGGATCTTCATCTGTATTGCATAAGAAATACACGTCTACTTCAGGCACAATGCACACAGGACTGTAATAGGAAGCAGAATAAACCCTGAGCAGTTGCATCAGCCAGTGGCTCTGTGCACACATTAGAAGATTTTTGAAGTGTCAGAGTCCAATGATTTCCTATTACATGTGAAGTACTGCTGGGAAGCACTTCTGAAAACCAGAGAAAACTTTTCCAGCATACCCAGCCTATGTTTTATTACACCGAATCTTAGCACAGATTTTTATAAGGAGTTTATAGAAACTTTCTTGGGCGGGTTTTTTTTTTTTTCATTCTTTCTCTCTCTCCTTTTTTTTTCTTTTTTAAACCTGAAGGAAGTCTAGAGTATGTCAAAAGGCAAGCAAATTAGATAGACTCTTTGTAGCTGCACATCCGTAAATAAGTTCAAGGGGGGAAACTTCCGCAGTGACAGAAGGAGGTTAGCATTTTCCACCTTTCATGTGCTTTGAAGCTGGGCAGATTAGTAACAGAGCACTGGTTAGCAGTCTACCATAAAATCCTCACTTTCTAAGGGCAAGTCCTGTTCCATCTATTAATATGTGAAGCAGAATGAAAACTCTTAAAGGTAAAGGACAACAGCAAAACTCGTATGAAACACCCCAAACTTTAACAAACACGAAGCAAAACAACCCCCCCATCCTTCCCACCCCCCAGAACCCCATTGTAATCAGGCCACTTACACATCACTTTGATGTGTGTAAACTCTGTCAAACAGAGCTTCTGGAGCCATCCACTTTACTGGAAGCCGTCCCTGTGAGTTTGGAGGGGAAGAGAAATTAAAATGGCAGCAATTTACAGGATGGTTTCTCTAAGAGTTGTCTGCTAACCCAAACCAGCACGTAATTTACCCTTAACATTTTAAGTGAGAAAATAGTAACATGGGCTAAAGTACAGAGATTGTTATAAAAACGGATATAAGCATTGAAGAAAAAATTAAAAGCATTGAGAGCTCCCAAAAATCCCCCAGACTGCTTGCTGGAGAATGATAGCATAAGCAAAACAAAATCAAAATCATATCATTCTGCTATGGCTCTTTAAAGACAAAAATCCCCCCACAATTAATAAACTTCTGAAAACAGGCCTGCCTGTAAAAATAAATTGATTACTAAACCCAAGAATTTTGTGTTCCTGTTCTTTTTGCAGTGATCCAAAGCTCACAGTCAGAGCTGCCTGTTGCTTTGCACACACAGAGCCCAGGAACTGCACTGAGTCTGGAATGAAGAAGGTTCAATCCCCTCCAGTGCTGCTGTACATGGTGGTTCTGGCTTTTGGAAGTAGGCAGATGTTACCATTAAAATGCCACTTAGTGATTTTCATAAATATGCCACTTCACATGATTGTTAATTAGAAGTCACATTTATACAAATCAAATCTGTAGAACTCAATGAGTTCTGCAGAGTTCCCATCAAAACCCAAGTGCAGCTCAGCAGGACCTTAAGAGATCCCCTGAGGAGGTGTAAGGATTTCAAACCAGGTTTATCTTCTTGATTTGGTACAGGCTAAGCGGCAAAAAAGTGACAGTGTAGGGAGTAGAAATAAGTTTTCTCTATCTCTAGCCCCACTTCGAGGTCCCTGTCCCTGACAAGCTCAGTACAGGCACAGCCAGAAGGCTGAATGTGCCATCACCACAAGCAAACAGGACTTTTATTGTGGTTGTTGCTGGCATTGTTTGTACAGTGTATTTCAAGATCCTAGGCTGGGTGCTAAACCAGCTGGGATCAACAGGAGTATTTCCACTTATTACAACTGACTGGAGTCAGGGACACGATAAAAAGAATAGTTCTTGTATTTGAGCATTTCTAATCCTCCAGTATTCAGCCTCTTTGCTTATCTTTTTAACTAACTATCACTGTAAGAGGAGACAGAAATGCTCATGTCCTTGATCCCTGCATTTTTGTCTGGGATGAAAAGTGAGGCTACTGAACAAGAAACCCATTAAGTCTACAACCATAATTCTGAAATGAATCACTGAAAGAACGCTTGTTCCCACAGATTAGAAAACCATCCACTTACATTAGTAGTCTTTTTATAATAATCTATATTGTTGATGTCTCTGGCTAAACCGAAGTCTGCTATTTTCATGACATTGTTTTCCGTTACCAAAACATTTCTCGCGGCCAAGTCTCGATGGATGCACTGGAAACAAAAAAAAAAAAAGAAGAAAAAAAACAGCCCAGTGAAATAAACTGCTGCAAAATGGAAGTGCTGCAACACCATAACTAAATCCCCTTTCCATATTTTAACCTAAATGACCAGGTGGGAAAGCCACACATTCACCACAAGCCTGTGAAATAAGATTTTCTTAATTATTGCAATCCATCCCCTCAGCTGGTGTTTCCAAGCTGAAGAATGACCCTAAGAAGTGTCTTAGAAAGTCCTTGTCCCCTTAAATATTATATTTTTATAATATTATAATATTTTTATAATATTAAATATTATATTTTTGCCAAGGCTGAAAGCTGGGTGGTGACCCAAGTTGTGCCAAGCTCCTTTACATGTGGCAAGGTACAGGTATTGCAGTTTCATCAGAAATGCTGTTAATGAGTATTTTTATTGTGTTGTTTTTCTTAAATTATACTGTCTCACCAGAGATAAGACCTGACAGCCAGTCTGAATCAGTGCAATCGTTTTTAATATTAAAGATTTTAATATAATTGTCAGCAGGATGCCTAGGGTGTGTATAATTACTTCAACCACAAGATTAGAAAAATGCAATTATGAAAAGGAAAAGAAAAAAAAAAAACCCAAACAATCAGGGTTTGACTGTTTGTTTTTAAGAGAGGTTTGATACTGAAACTAAATCTATTACCTCCTGAGAGATGTTTCTTTCATGTCAACGTTATCCTGACACTGAGGGGACTCTGTGACTGCTCTGGGTATTATTCCTGTGTTCGAGGGGCTTTATTAGGGTTGACACAAGGGTGCAATGGGGGCATGGTAAGAAACACCGCATTTTGAATGCCAGCAGGATAATTTATTTATTTTTGATTTAAATATATTTTTCTCCCTCTTTAATTTTGGATAACTCTTGTATGTTTTATTTCAGTATGTGCACAGACACACTACAAAAAGCTGTACAACAACCAGGTTCTTTTCTTGCTCTATAACTTGCCCCAGCAAACTGCTGAGATCTCTTACCCCACATGGGTAAAATGAAGTCTCTGCTCCTCACTGGGTCAGCCATGAGGAACTGTCAGGGGAAACCTGCTCCAGCAATGCCTCCATGAGCACAGGACCTGACAACAGTGCCTGATTTCAGCATCCCATCAGTCCTCTAGCTCAGCATCAGCAATGCTGTGGTGGCAGAAACAACACAGGCCAAGCTTCCTGCTTTTAAAAAGAATCCATCCAACTTTGGAAATGGGGTACTGTTTCTAAGTACAACTGCTTGTAAGGCAAAAACTTCTTGTGAGGCAAAAGGTAGGTGAACAAACATCACCTTCACCTTTTTCTTCATTGAAATCTCAGTGAGCCCCTTATAGGATTGAAATAACAAGAACACTGCCCTTCCCACAGCTCATGCATGATGGGAATACCATGAGAAGAGCAGCTCTCTTATTATTCCAGCTCAGCAAATGGATCCCTAAGGGGAGAAGAAGGGGTGAAATACAAACAGAAGTGGTGGGATATCTGGAGCGCAGGAATGCACAGCTTCACTCTGTGCCGCCCCTGTTCTCCCTCTGCCTTGGGCAATGCCTCTTAATCTGTCCAGCTCAGCACAGCACCAAATCAGGTGCTTCTGCAAACAAAAAAGGCTGCAGTGGCCCTTGGGAGTGTCCTACAGCAGCACTCCAGAGCTCCTCAGGAGGACACTTGCTCTCAAGATGGCCAACGAAAAGATTTATGTTTTCCTTTCACATCAGCTCTATTTTCTTGGGACGTGGCTCACTGCCAGGCAGGAGTTGCATTAATCTCAGAAAGAGATATCCTGAGGTGTGTCACCTAATCAATACCCCTGCTTTACTCCATTAGAAGAGTTTTGCTTTGCTGTCATGCACGTCACCCTGCCAACCCTGCTAAGATTTACGGTTTCAAAACAAAAGAATAAAAGCAAAATTAAACCTGGATTTCCTCTCTCCCCCAAACTCTACAAGTGCAGAAGAAACAATGACAAAATCATGACTCCACACAACAGGAATGGAGGGTTACACTCAGCCCTGGTCTTTGGTTAAAAAAACACCTCAATGCTTGGGAGTGGACATGACTGGAAATCAGGATAAATCCCACTAACCACTCCACACCCTGCAGGAAGCACTTATCACTGGTATCTGCTGCTCTGGTTTAGCCTTTGGGTCCAAACATCACCCAGGGTATCCAGGATTGCTCATCCACCAAGCCACAGTGTGTTTACAGAGTTAGTTATACTGGGCTACTTAAGGTTTTATAACTGTAATTTAATCAAAATGCTGGTTAAAAAGAAATGCTGAAGACAGGTTTTAGAAATAAGTGTCTGGGGACATGACAGGATAAATAAATTCTTCCAACAAGCTCACTCTCCTGAAAACACCAGTTTTAAGTAAAATGCATAATTAAGTGACTAATACACCCCACGTATTTTTGCCTCTTCTGCCCATTATTTTTGCCCTGGTGTCTTGGGTCTTCTCAACCCTGCCTGTTGTTATTCTGTAAGTCCTTTCAGCCACTGAATTCCTTTGTTTTATGTCACAGTGTGAAAGGATTTGGTTGGTTTGACTGGAAACAGGAGGCAATCAGAGCCCGCTGCCCCATGGGTGGAGTGATGTGACTTGTGCAACCAAGTGACCACCTGTGCTTATGGATTCAAACTGCAGATACCTGCACAGTATTTACTTTAAATGATCCACTCCAGGCCTCACTTCAGCAATATTGCCAAACAAAGATGAAAAACTTCCCTGAGTGTATGAATTTTCACACTGGTCTGCAGGGTGTGGATTACACAACCTGTTTGAGGCAGCTCCTTCCCCCAGCAAAATTCTCGAACACAAATGAGATGGGGACAGTGTTGGAGTCCTAGAAACTTGGAATTTGGGGTTTTAGTGTATAGGAATACGTAAGAGTCAAGATGGAGGATTTTGGGCGTTGTCTTTGTTCTTCTTAATGGGTTTGGGTGGTTTTCTGTAATTGGGTGAAGAAAGTCTGCATTGTGGGCCTTGGGTGGTCATTATTGGGTCAAAAACATAAATAATATGGGTGTCACCTTGGTTTTGGGTGATTATCACTTAAAAGACCTTAGGAAGATTTAGAAGCTCTCCATTTCACCTCGTTTCCCCAGCTTGCTAGTTAAGCTCACGGCACATGAGCCTGTAAATACCGTAAATAGATTAGATATAATAAACATCCCAAGTCCAAACTCCACATCTTCGTTTCCCGTGTCTTTCATCCTGTATTTGCTGAGTTCCACCTACTTTTTGGGAAGCCAGGTACTCCATGCCTCGTGCCAGCTGGTAGGTGCAGGACACCAGGTCCTTGAATGTCATCTGCTCCTCGGGCACCCTGTTGATGTCGAAGGAGTACTCCATGCCGGGCGGGCGGCGCGCTCGCAGGTACTCCCGCAGGTTCCCCTTGGAAGCATATTCCACTATCACATACAGAGGACCTTGGGATGAAAAGAACCACGGGAAAAGCAGGGTCAGATAACAGGGTAAAATGCTTTTGGGTTTGTTTTTTTTTTTAATGTAAAAAAGTTTTTGGTGTGCGCTATAATAAATTAACTGAACCAATAAAATGGGAAAGGCGTAAGCACCGCTTTAAAAACAAAAAACCAAAATAAAAGGTTTGGGTGTGGGGAAGTGACTGCCCAAAGCTCCAGAGCAGGAGTGGCAGAGCCACAATTAGTGCCTAAAAGTACCTAAACCCCACCCCAGTGCCTGCTCCTTTCAGACCATGACATGTACTGAAAAACAAGTATTTTCAACCAAAAAATACCCTGAGATCTCTAACAAAGCAAAAAAAAAAAAACCCTTCCCTTTAATTAAGCATTAAAATTAAGAAGCATTCCCTTAAAATGCTTCTTGATTTATTTTTTTTTTAATTTACAGAGTGTTATGCCATTTTGCATCACTTTATGTGGCATAATTAGCTTTTCCAGGACTGAGAGAGCTCATTTCAAATTTGTGGGGTGCAAGTTCTCCTAAAGCAGGGCTGACAATTCAGAACAGCAGACATGGCTAAAGGCCCTGCAAAAGGTCATTTGTTCCTTACAGCAAGGGATTAGAGAGTTTTCATATGATACAGGACCCTTTCTCATATTAAGGCTGCACCTATAATGAGAAACAGAAGTTAAAATATTGCTGTTAAGCTAAAGAAATACCTAAAAATCCTATCACGGCATGACTGCTTCCTAAAAAACCGCTTGAAAAATTATGATTAATGAGGCTTTCACAGACCTGTTGGAAAGTCCTGGTTTGCTTTGTTTTCTCTACTCACCATCCTGGGTACAGGCTCCAAGAAGATTGATGATATTTTTATGCTTCCCAATCATCTTCATCATCTCCATCTCTGACACCAGGTCAGACAGGTCTTTTTCTGTGGCATCATCTGAAGAAGACACAGGTTCAGTCCATATATTTTAGTGTGCCAGCCTGAGCTTCAGTAAGGCTCACCAGTTGGTATAAAATATGTGTGGCTCAAAATACCACAAATATAGGATTTGTTTTGCAGTTTACACTGCATATCATATATTATGTCTTACCAAAAAATAGTCTCAGCCCCTTTGGTGGACTGACCAACCCTTCAGTGTTATTATGTAAAGAGGCAGCACGGCAAGATCAGACATAAAAAAGCTGTCCTTAGGTTTCAGCCAAACCTCCAATTACACCCCCTTTCCTGCAAACTAACCTTGCAATTAAATTCAAAATAAATAGGCACCAACCACCTGGACTGAATGGGCTCAGATCTACACAAGGATTTCATGTCATTTCCCTGACATGAAATAAACTGAAAGCAGAGAGACCCACACGATGCTAATACATCTCCTGGCTCCCAAATACTCCCTGCTCAAGATAAACAGGCTGTCAAGGGTGCAGATTTACACCCCAAACTGCTGAAGGCTGAGGTCAGCTATGCGCTCTTTGACCCACCCCGCAACGATGACAGAGTTCAGATGCCACAAAAGAAAATCCTGCGGCTGAGAGCTGCCATATCGCCCGTTCTGATCCCTAATCGCCCAATTTTCTTACCTTTCAACATCTTCACTGCCACGGTCACTGCCTCTTTGGGCCTGTCTTTGTCAATCCCCACCGCCTCGGCCATGACCACTTGCCCAAAGCAACCTTCTCCCAGGGGTTTGCCCAGCGTCAGCCTGGGGGGTGCAAAGAGCAGATTAACAACACAGCATCTGGTGAAGAGGTGCAGCCAGTGAAATTCCAGGGCTGAATATAAAAACCTTTCACCAGCCTGCTGCAGCGTGAGGAGTTTATCATATGGAACCAATCAGGGCCTGGGTGCGCGTCGGATTTTATGCTTTCCTAGGGGTGGTGGAGTGAGCATCTCAGAGAGGCACATCAGTCACTAAACCCAGCTTCTAAGCTCTCCCCAAGGCTGCACTTGATGGCTTTTGGGGAGATGCAGTGTGGAGGGGCAGAGCTTTCAAAGAGCATCAGAGCATGGCAGGAACTGGGGAGCAGCCAGCAACAGGCCAACTCCTCCTGTCGCTGTCACACTGCTGGTTATCTTTGTTCCCAGCCTGACCACAAGGAGATGAGAGCCAAGTTTCAGCCACAGAGGGTCCAGCACAGTGGCTGTTTCTTGGCTGCAGCCACAGGAGTCTTGGCTGAGGGGAGCAGAAGGTGCCTCCTGCCCACAGAGCCCAGGCTCTGCTCAGAGAGGGGAAGCAGAGACTGGGAAAAACAAACTCGGGTGTAATTATCACAACACCAACATCAAACCCTCCTAAAAGGAGCAGCCTCTAAGTGCATTCTAAATGTAGAATGCATTTTGTGGAGCATATTCCTGGTTGCAGAACCTGCTGAGAACTAACAGACAGAGATGTCAATCTCATCTCCATGAGAAGAAAGAGATGAAATAAAAAAGCAACTTGAAAGCTCCTGGGCAAAATATTTTTGATTCCAGCCTAAGTGTTTAAGGGCCAGACCCAGGCTCCTTTACTTGCAGAGAATACCACGACATCCAGCAGCAGTGCTGTGGCAGGAATCAGGGAAGATGCTCAGTGAGTGTGATGCTGATGTTATCCAACACAGGGGCCTGTTTGACACAAGCATTTTTATAAACTAATTCTTAAGGAGTTAACTTTCCACTGCCAACAGGAAGATTTCACAGATATCACAGATGTAGGGACTCATTCTTAAAAGCATGGACACCTGTCTTCCACCATGAAATACCATCAGCAGAAATGTTATTTGAGGGCTCAGTGATTTCAAACCCTGCTTATCTGCTGGGGCACGGGGCAGAAGTGAGGCGGCTCCTCCCGAGGGCAGCCAGCTCACTCTGTCACATGTGGGCTCTGGCTTGGTGAGAATTCCTCGAGCTGTTTTGGATTGGTTTCTAAAGCAAATGCAAGTTTTAAAAAGGTGCAAAGACTGAAGGGCAGCATATGCTACGCTGAGGTCACCCTGCGTTTTCTCCAGGACTAAAACTGAATTTAGGGTCTTGGCAGAGAACAAACATTTGCATTGGAAACTGGTTAATTTATGTGCTATTGCCCTGCTAGGACCAAAGTAACAGACCCCTCATTGTGTGCCTGCTGCCCCCCAGCCTAATAAACTGCCTCTAAATAGCCTCCTTTCATTGCAGATCTGCTCCACCTACATTTGTGCTGAACACTGGGTTTAAATGTTTAGCAACTCTAAAATTTTCCGCATTTGGAGAATCCCCCCAGGGCACGGGCTGACAGGAGCACATATACAGGCCCCCACTGTTGACCAGAATGCTGCAGGTGGCAATTACAGCCTTTTACTCCAGTTTTCAGCTAAACCAATAAAATAATTTCCAGAACAGTTGTCAGAGGGCTCAAAATTACAAACCCTGAACTTCCAAAGAGAACTGTCCGTGATAAAAGGCGTTATTTTCTCAAAGCCAGCTAAAGACTTCTTAAAGCCAGCACTAATTCTGATAAATAATCATGGCTCTATCTGTGATAACATTATCTCTCTTTTGCATGTCTTTTTTTATATTAAGCAACATGGTTACAGTTTTAATCAGATTATCCAAAAGCTCATTTTGCATGTTAGTCAACAGGCTTTCAAGAAAATATTATGTAGCCACACAAATTTGAATATATCAAAATTCAGTATGCTCTCCCTGAAACCCAACACTCTTAAGCCACAGAGATTGCACATACATGCACCAGCATGCAAAATGTTCCCCTAAGTTAAAAATATTCATCTCCATACATGTCAATACAAACTCAACACCAAATACTACCCAGAAATGTGACAGAAAGATTGTCCAGTAGCATAATTTAGACTTTCTCTATCTCCTACATATTGTATTACTTGTTTTATTAAATATTAGCCAATTAAGTAGTTGACTAAGAAACATAGTTTAATGTTCAGAGGCATTATTTGGGGAAATCATCATTGCCATTCAACAGTGCTTGCATGTGGATATTTTTCCCAGTCCAGATCACACCGAAATTTCCTAACTCATCTCCTAATTACATTTGAGCAGAACATCTGAAAACCTGCAAGAAATCTGAAAATATAATCGGGACTGCAGGCAGAAAAAAATTTAGTTTCTATTTAATCAAACTGTTCTCAGACAATTGAACTGAATCTTGATCTTCAGAGCAGCTTCAGGTAACTGAGATTTTTTTCTTTAAACTAGAGAAACCTAAGGAGACATGAGGAGAGATGCTTCCTCCTCCCTGTTTGCTGTTTGAGGTTATTCAGGCATGCAGACGTGTGCCAGAGGAAGGAAGCTACGTACTTATCCCTTGGGAACTCCCACTTTGGGTCTTCTGGCAGTTCATATTCCGAGACTCCAGCCAGCATGGGGGCATCAGCAGTGGAGGAGAGGCGGGTGGTGATCCTCACCAGAGGCGTGTTGGAATTCATGGAGGAGCTCGAGTCGGCCGACACCTGTGGTTGCGATGCAGGATGCAACAAGGAAAAAAACCAAAAAGATGGAGATGTAATCTTGGCCCAAAAGTCTGAAAACCACCAGCAGCACCTGATACCAAGCCAGCTCAGAATCATGGTGTTAGGAAGTGGCTGAATCTACAGTCTTGATTCTAGTGCTCTGTTCTCACATTTAGCCTCCCCTGTAAGCACATACTGACTCTAATGTCTGCCAAGGCTGTCAGTCTGCCCCATAAATCAAAAACCACTTAAGTTTTAAATTTATTCCCTCAGAAGGTATTTTTGTTTATCATATTAAGACTTATTTTAAATAAACTGGTAGTATTTACATCACTGCCCTCAGATATCCAAGTGAGCAGCTTATACCATGAGCAGAGGTGACCAGTAAGTTCTCTTCTTCCACTCCTAGGTGTCCATGTCACCTCGTTTTTTCCCAAATCAGCACACCCAGGTGGGGCTCCATCTCTTCTCCCAAGAAAAAGCAATGACACAAGAGTAAACAGCCTCCAGAGGAGGTTTGGATTGGATATTAGGAACAGCTCCTTCAATGGATGGACTCTCAGGCTGCCCAGGGCAGTGCTGGAGTCACCAACATGAGAGGGATTTAAAATATGTGTAGATGTGGCACATGGGACATGGTTTAGTGGTGGCCTTGGCAGGGCTTACATTTGGACTCAACAATCTTAGAGGTCTTTTCCAACCTACACGATTCTATTACTTTCTATCTTCCAAGTATTCAATGCTGAAAGCATCAAAAAGCTATCACAATACTTCAGTTTTCAATTAACTGCATTCTTAGCTAAAGATTCTACAGGAAATGCGGGGGAGAGGTCCTAAAAATAACTCAGTTTTGAAACTTTATTGATAAACGTTTTGAAAAAGGAGGCAGGCACTCCATCCGTGTAACAGAATTTATTTTGGTGTGAATCTTCTATGAGGCTCCTTCCTCAAGCCTGCAAGCAGCAGCCTGATATCTGCTGACCTCAGAGTTTCAAGTGAATGCTAACACAAAATAGAAATGCTTGTATTGCCAGTCTTCCCCTCCTGAGTGTGAATCCTCCTCCTCTCTTCATGCCACAGTCTTGGCCAAGCCCAAATCTTGGTCCTGGCAGCCAGGCTGGGATGAAGGTTGTCACAAAGCCACCACTGGCACCCATCCTCACACCAGGCAGAGCAGGAGGTTCTTCTCTTGGACCCATCTGGAAGCCTGGAGCAGCAGAGTACCCACATCCTCATCACCTGGATGAGGATTGACTTTACCACAAGGTTTGCCTATGTAAAATGTCACCAGGCTACAGTTTGTTCCATGGGTCTTAGGTTAAGAAAAGGCATCTTTCTAAAACCAGAGGTTAAGAGGTTTCGTAAGGAAGAAAATGTTAAGGATTGCTATCAAAAAATTAATCTTGGTGACCAGATTTGCAGCTGACAGACCTTTCCTGATATCAGAAGCAGCTCCTGCACACAAGATGTGGTGTCTGTGGAAAGAGTGAGACTGCACAAACACAAGGCCACCATTCAAAAAAAGAAAGGTGGACTCCTTCTGCCTCATTCATCCCACCATCACAAATGTTAATATTTACTTTCAGCAAATATAAGTACCTGGCACATTCCTCCAGGAAAATAAATCCTCTGACCACTTGGGATGCAAACAGAAAAGTACTATTAAGGCAGACTATGGAGCTGTAAATAAATCAGGGAGTGAATACTGAATGGAGTCCTGAGAGAGAGAGATGCTGCCATGCCCAGCCTGCAGAGGGGAACTCACCTGCTGGACCAGGGAGCAGAGGGCTGGAATCTGATCTGCTTTTTCTTTTTTTTGTCATTTTCATTATTTCACTACAGTTTGAAAATGATGCTTCACGAAATGAACCAGCTCAGCACAAGAAATGTGCAAATATCCAACGTGCCAGCTCCTCTGCCCCCAACCCTACTTTCCTGAATTCCACCTCTCTGTTATTTCTGGCTTCCATTTTTTATCTCTCACCACAAACCTATCAACACTCCATGACCATTTCCTCCGAATTTCCAAAATCTACTTACTATTCTCCATCATTCTACCAAGATCTTTATTCAAGTCTTGATTCTCCTATTCTTTATTATCATTCCCTTTACTTTCTTGTCTATCTTTGCCATTACAGCCATTGTTTTCAAGAGACAGAAAGGCATAGAAGTGAAGCCACAAAATTTAGATACCTTAGCTATCAGAAATGGTCCAGAATTCTGGGTTCTGGGGTCTTGTTTTTTGGGTTTTTTTTTATGAATACAATAATTGTACTAGACACTGCCTGGATCTCTTCCAGAGTTTCATCTTTTCACTAGTTTTTACACTCACCATTCAGCAGCCTTAGCCTGGTTAAAGCCTATAAATATAAACTCGCAATAAACTGAAATACTCTGGTGATGCATTTTAAACACAGAGCTTAAATAGCAATAACGTATAGAAAAAAAACAGATTAAAGGCTCTGCCAGTTTCCCTTTTAACACTACTCCAAGTGTTTACTTCACAGCAGAACTGTGTGATGGGCCAGAGACACTGGAGGTAACCAAAAAGTGCATTAATGTGAATAGGAATGATGAGAAATCCAGAGGAGCTACCCCGTGTCTGGGAGAAGACAAATGGACTGTACTCCCAGGGAATATTCTCCTGATTGATTAACTGGAGCAGTACAAGGAGTTACAAGAGCTCAAGGGCTATAAAAATCTGCTCCAGAAAAGATGAAGCCAACCCAGCCTGGCCTGTGGTTGGGGGAGATTTTCTGTTTTGAAATGGCCTCTCACCTTTCCTGCAATAAGAAAGAATTAACCTTTGGTCTCCTCCCTCAAGCATCTTTTTTTTTTTCACTGCCTTAGAGCACACTATAAAAGACTGAGGAAAATCCTACCTATTCCAAGGTCAGTAGACATGGTCAGCTTTAATCTACATTTAAGTGGCAGCTTTCTATATGCTTTTTTTTCTTTTTTTTTTCCAGCTTGCCACATGCAGCTCTGCTCTCCAACCCCTCACCACGCAGGTTCACCTGATACAGGTGAATTAAACATCGTGGGGGCCCCCTCAGTGTGCTGACACCCTGTTTTAAGTGATGACACTGCACTAGGGAGGTGTTTTGAGTGCTTAATTAAAGAAAGAAAGGTCAAGGTCAGCTTGAGTTGAGCAGAGCACTGAAAGAACATTATGGTACGTGTTAACCTCAACGGGAAGGCAGAGCTCCTCCAGAAAATATTCCTTGTGTGCTTCCTTTGTGCTTTGAGCAGGCCAGAAGTGAGAACAGCACCAGCCTCAGACACACCTTTAGCTCCACATCTGCCCTGGAGAAGGAGAAAAGCTCACTGCACCCAAACCTCACCCATCAGTGCATGATTATATCCCTATTTTAACTCCATCTTCTTCCTCTGGCCAACACACTGTGTTTAATCAGCTCTCAGTTAATGCTTTACAAGCATTTCTAAGCAGCGGAGCATTTAAAACAAACAAATCTTTGCTGGAATCTTTAAATGCCATGTGGCAAAATCAGCTGCAGAGCAGTGTGTAATTGTCTGTAATTGATTATGAAGGGTGTTTTCCTCCACTGATAATTCATACCATGTCCTGGAGCCTAGATCTGTCAGTTCTGGCACTCATGCTGGGACATTTCAGCAGGCATGCAGTGATTTCCTATAACTGTCAGCCTTTTTGAAGGCTCTGCTGGA
Source organism: Sinosuthora webbiana (assembly GCA_013397395.1). NCBI lineage: Eukaryota > Metazoa > Chordata > Aves > Passeriformes > Sylviidae > Sinosuthora > Sinosuthora webbiana. The sequence continues at coordinate 35,099 of VXBN01007196.1, read as the reverse complement.
AAAGTTAATCTGAAATCATATGCATATTTGTACATTATAATTAGTAAATAATGCTGCTAGCTGCTGGTAGAAACAGCCCATCTGAGTGACCAGATGCAGGAAAATACAAGGTTAAATGCACTACACAAAACTGAGTAATCCCAATGTTAAGTACTGACATTTAAAACACATGCACCACCCCTCCACGAAACGCTTTTGGAAACTCATTTGGAAACACTTATACACAAAATAATATCCAATAAGTACCACTAGACAAGACAGTGATTTCCATATAGAAAAATCCAAGCAGAAAGAAAAAAATATCATAAATACTTAAGGTAGATTCCATTCAACAGTATCTTACTGACAGTTGTGTATTAATCTTTGTACTTAAGTCTATTCCTCTAAAAAAATGATCATTTTACTACTTAATATTACATGAAATACTACACTACTTTCCTTTTTCCTGATCACTTTTCTTTTTTTTTTTCACATTCCAGCTGCCATCACCATTTTGAATTATTGAAGTACCATTTTGAATTATTCTGCTGGGCGAGCTCGAGCCTCGCTTTAAACCCATCAGTCTTTGTTCATCACAAACACACCCATTACATCTTTATGAAGGATTAGACTCCACAACAACAATAGACATAAATTAATGGGAGTGTAATACTAAGCATTAAAAAAGACCATTACTTCCTATTTAAGAAACACACATGTTGAGGGGATCCAAATTTGACAGATGGACTGTGACAGCCCTAACAAAAACCTTCAGTGATGACAAACATTTGTGCCTGACTTCGAGCAAGTCACAAGAGATGGGACTGTCCTTTTGGCTGCTTCAATTATAGTTTATCTGTTAAAATAAAGGTTCTACAAAATAGGTCTACATGCTATTGAAGGCTGCTCTTTACTCTTTTGGTTCAGTGGCCCTGTCACTTAAAACCTGTCCTGCAAATCAGCTTGTGAGGCTCAATCCCACAAATTCTTCATCCTCTCCCTCTCAAGCTGGTACCTCCATGCAGACCATGGGTAACACTTGAACTGCTTTGATGAAAAGAGCCTGCTGGAATTCCCTGGAAAAGACCTGAAAACCGAGCACCAGATTCTGGTGAGGATGAGGACTGTAGGGGAAGGGAACTGATAATTCCTGACTTCATCCTGACCCTTCCGACAAATGCGAAAAGAACCGCATTTTGGCAGGAGAAAAACGCCTGCATGTGGGGAATGATAAAATCCTGTGGTAGCTCAGGCTAAACAGTGCAGGAGGATCCAAACCAAACCATATGTTACTCAGCAAGACTCTTCTCCTGCTCAGACAAGATGGCATCAGAGCCGTGCAAACGTCTCTCTGTGAACCAGGATTATTTTCCAACCCAAACCCTCAGGGACCCTGACCCAGCAGCAGCAGAGCTTTGAAAACAATATCAAGAATTTCCCAATCTTTGGCCTCATTTCTCTGGAATTCCAGCAAATCCCATCACCCAAGCCTGGATCCCTGCCCCATTCTCACAGCCTACCTGCCTCGAGCATCTCCCACCCTCCCACACACAGCACAAAGGGAGAACTTCTGTCATCCCCAGATAAATAAAGGCTCAGTGACAAAACCCCACCAAGTTTAAATACAATCCTCTGAAACACAAATAAACTGAAACAAAGTGAGCTTGGTGGCACAATAAAACGGGGTTGAATGATCCAGAAGCACACACCCCTTTAAATAAAACATCTGGATTATTTTTCAATTCTTCGTCACTTGTGACAACAGCCCTGAAATCCAAAGCCATCTTTTTAAAAGATGCAGAGATTAAAGAGCTGCTGCAGCCTCAGCATCAAGGAGAAATTAAGGAATATTCACAAGCAAATCTTCAGGGACTGCTTGTCTCATCCTGCCTTTGCAAGCTGACCAGTGAAATCACCAAACCAGAAATACAGATTTCAGACAATGCTAACAGTGGTTACATTTTCTTCCATGCACACACAAAAGCAGAGAGACCTTCAGTGAGCAACTGCTGCTAACAAAACAGTACCAGGAACAACTGGGAGTAGACGGATTTTTGCTTAGGGGTTGAAAGAGCATTTGCACTTTCAAATATAAATCTTTTTTCAAAACAGTATTCCCAGTTTTAAAATCAAAATGCCACTTCAGCGAAAAAAAAAAAGCAAAAATACTGAAATAAATTGATCAAACCCAACGTGACAAACATGCTGTAAGACAGTTTCTTTCCTCTGTGGAAACAATAGCTTTGGAGAAGGTCCATATTGCATCATGTAAGGATAAATAGCCAAACTGAGGGCAGTGGTTGGCACTGCTGTCACACGCAATGAAATAACACTCTTCTCCCTGAGGAGCCACTTCCAGCTGACACAACTGAGCCTGCACCAAACCCTAGGTATTTTTTATACCATCAACTTATCTCTGAGTCATTAGGCTTTTATATTCAGGCAGAAATCTAATAAATCTCCTATCTAAGCAGTTGATATCTCCCTCTCTCTCTCTGGCTAAGCACACAACATCTGAAAGGCTTTCTTTGTCCAGAAAGCTACACAGATTTCTAGCCAGAGAGATGTGTGAACTGAGCTGAGGGCTTCTCATCACTCCTTCTGACACACTCAGAGTGAAAAGTCCCTCTTTGTCCCAGTGATACTCGAACAAATGAGTAAAATCATAAAACTACAAAAAAAAAAAAAAAAAAAAAAAACCCCCCCCCAAAAAAAAAACAAAAAAAAAAAAAAAAAAAAGACCCCCCCCCCCCCAAAAAAAAACCAAACTACAAAAACAAAACAAAAAAACATCAAAAAACAAAACCAAAAAACCAACCAACCTAAAGTGGCAGAGAAAGTCAGGGGAAAAAAAAGAATTAACATTTTTTGCTCATAAGACAAATATCTTTCAGATTGAAAAAAGTTCAGGTGCCCCACCTCAAGATTCTATAAAATACTGAATTCAGAGGAAAGTAGCTAAAGTTTTCCACTCCCTGGTATTTTTACCCAAGGAAATTCATGCAACAAGGGTCCAGAATAATGTCATGCTGTTCAGGATCTCCCACTCTGTGTGCCCATGTGTCTCATTTCAAACACTTACCCACGCTGAAGAACCCTTTCTAGGGTACATGCATTACTCTGACAGTGACAATATTCTGGGCAGGCTGTAAAAACAAATCTGCAGAAATCCTGCACCACTTACTCATGGTGGAGATGGACACAAAATGAACCCTCATATCCCAATTCCCTGGCCAGCCCCCCTAGACAGTGATTTTTTGGCTGCTGAGGTGAACCACAGCCTCAGATTCCAACATCCCCCATCCTGCAGGGCTGAAACCTGGGGCTGCAGAGGTCTGGCCTCAAGACCTACTGCAAGAAAATCAAAACCTATTAAACTCCAGCTTCTACAAGCACCACAAATCCTCCAGGAGAGGACAGTATGTGGGAATGGAGGCTGTTTTGGCAAGTGGTGGCCTGTGATAAAGCCAAAGTCCTGTTACTTGTACAACTGGTTTGTTGCTCATGGCATCACCCTTCTCCAGAAATGTCCATTGCCAGCCACAAGCAATTGTAAAATACATTTCATGTGATGCTGTTGTGTGCATTTTATATCTGGCACTTGCTTTTGTTTCTTGCTCAAAAGCATCATTATCTTAATCAAGCTGTCCAAGATCTGATATAGTATCTCCCCTATTTTTACTTTACTACAGCCTTTTTTCTATTTTGGGGTGTTTTCTGGATGCCTGGCTATGAAACTCCCTCCCCTTGGTCTTCAAATGCCTTCCTGAAAAATACCTCTCTGTATCTGGTACCTAGTTACCACAATAATAATCACCTTAGAAACATCATAAATACACAATTAATTCTGTTCCAAAGCCCATTAAGGCAGTAACATTTTTTCCATTGACTCCAACAAGCCGTGGGATCAGGCCCCAAAAAACACTTGAAATACAATTTTTTTTTCCCATTTACAGACTGTTAATACAGCTTTTACATTTCTCTCCTCATTAACAGCCCTGCCCTGATTTACTTGAGACACACATCGCTGTGCTAAGACGCTTTCTCCATCCCACCCCTACCCCAACTTGATACAATTTATTGATTTCCTCACTTCCCTTTCCAAAGCTCTCAGCGGAAGGGCGCGCTGGCTTGGTTGTGGGGGTTAAAAAGAAAGTTTTTTGAAACTCTTTATCTACTTTCTGTTACCTGTCTGCGCAGGGGGATTCGCTTGGTGAGCTTGTGCACGGCGGGCTGGCTGCTGAAATCCGGCTTCTTGGTGGTGTTCTTCATGCGGCACAGGACCACCGTCAGCACCATGCAGGCTATCAGGAACACCCCGATGCAGTAAATGGCTATTTCCACGTAGTCTGGAGAGGTTGGGTATTCCTTTTCTTTCTCAGGAGCTGGATGGGGGAAGGTTTCAGGAGGGGAACAATCACGCCACAGGGTTAGCACAGGGAACGGGCAGCGTTCGGCACTTGGGGCGAGTCGTGGTAAAATAGAACCAGTTCTCGTGTGGTATTCAGGACACTGAATGTTCAGGCCATCTTGCAATCTAAGAGCAATTCTTTTTTTTTTCCAGATTACTGCTTTGATTTCTATTACAATTTCTCAGTTTGCACTGAGTGTGAGCTTGTGCATTTATGTATACGTACACAAATTTACATGTGACTGCCTGGGTAGGTACATCAATATATATTGAAATATTGCATGATGAAAATTAATTTTAGAGGGAAGAAAAAACTGTTCAAACTAGGCTCAGGTTCATTTTGTTGCTTGAGTCAAACTTTAAAAGTGCTGCAATTCTTGTGAACCACACAAAAGCACATCTAAAGATAAAACTGTGAATTGGCTAGCCTGAATGAAAAGTGTCTAAATTTGAAAATAAATGTTTGGGCTTGAGTCTGCCTGTCTATTCAAAATTTTCAGTAGGATCTCAAAATAGAGAGGATGAATCAGTCCCCCAATCACATCTACAAACTCAGCTTAGGAGTTTCAAAAGGGTTTCAAGGACCCTGGCTGCTTAACCAGCTGTGCTTAATGCTGGGTGCTCAACTCCCCTGAGGTCCTTTAAGGAGCTCAGTGCTGGATTAAAAAGCATAATTGATGTGAAAAAACAAAACCTAATTGCCAGCAACACGTTAATTAACGAGCCCTCTTCTGTGAGGACTGCGGTCTTTCCAAGTAACCTCATCCGTGGTTACCGGCCTATGAGATTAGATTTTGGAGGGAGTGGTTCTGCAGAGCTGTTGCTCTGATTGAAACCATTTTGAAGCTATCTTCAAGACAGTTATATGTGCAAACAGTGTCCCTAATCCCTTATCTGGGATTCAACTCCCGGATAAACAGCATTCCACAGCCATCAGCGGTCACTCCGCAAGCAATGCACGTTTCAAGCTGATATTTTCTCGTGCCTTTCCAGGCTTATAAAAATACTTTGTTCAAGAAAATCGGTTAAAAAAAAAAAAAAAAGAAATGCTGTTCAAGCACTTGCAAAATGCAAACACTGCCAGCAGAAGCAAGGTCTACACAAGCACTGCTCTGCCTGCTTGGTGACACCTCAAAGGCTCGGGGTTCAGTTCAGAGTGAGATGGAATAAAGCTGCCTTGTTCAGGATATTTCAATAAAAGGTAAGAAATTATCTGCAGACAGTGGGAACGTTTAAATCCCACACTGTGAACCTCAGCAATATGCACATGCAGGTTTTGTACCTCTTACTTAGGATTAACAATTAATAAATGTTAAGCACAAGATGACCCAGCAAACCTCAGGTGGTTCATGTTTTTTTTTTTTTTCCAAAGGAACTCCTGAGGCAGCTGCCAACAGTTATAAATGAGAAAATCTGACCAATGTCAAAACCAACTGTGGTTACATCTTCTAACAGCTGATAATAATTTTCAAGCAATAAAGCACATTGATGTTTGTTTCTTTTAAGGACAGAAACATCATCAACCCCAGAACAGCAAGACATGCTTTGCAGTAAAAGCAAATGACTACTTGTTCCCTTAGAGCATGCAATGTTTAAAGATGCACCGAGCCGATTCCCAAGATATGGAAGGCACTGCTTCTGTACATGATCCTCTGGCATTGAAATTGGAATTTCCATCAGAGATTTGCATGATAGGTAAAACAGAATTGAAGTACACTGAATAGCTCAGGTATTTTAATGAGCCATTACATAACTATTGCCAAATTAGTTCCAAACTTCATAACGAACTGAATTTCATCCCCTTGAAATGTTTACAATGATTTATGGGCTGGTTTTCAGTTGTCTCATTGAAGTGCTAAGGAAATGCAGCTCCTCAGCATTTCTGATGATGTAAAAACATTTCAATTAAGTGCAATAGCCACACACTCCACTCCCTTTTTTGTCGTTGTTGCTGTTTGGTTTTTGGAGTTGCAAATACGTGACAGAACAACTCACTGGCTCGAGACAACTGCTCTTAAAAAGCCAAAATCATTGTAAAAGTCCTTTTTTTTTTTTTT
>VXBN01007196.1:0-28641 GCA_013397395.1 Sinosuthora webbiana | reverse complement strand
TTTTTTGAGACAGAAGCCGTGCTAATTCTGCAGCAATCAACAAGGGGAGGGGAGGGGGAAATAAGAGGAAAAACCACAGAAAGAGAGCAGTGTATACCTGGCAGAACTGTCAACCATGCAGTGTGAAAGGATATCCCAATAGAATTACCCGCCAAGCATGTATACTCCCCAGCATCCTCAAAAGTTACATTCCGTATATAGAGAACCTCAATTTCTTTGTCCGTGGTGTTAACACCGGCAGCCTAAAAAAAAAACAAAGAGGGAAGCAAGAGAAAAAAAGCTAGACACTGAGAGAATTTTTGTGGATAGGGAGGTGGAGCCACAGGGCTTTGCACTTGGTAAAGGCAGAGGTGGAGAGATGCAAAGCTCCTTTCCCCATCCACAATCCCTCGTCCAAAAAGGCGTTTACCAACAGGTCCCAGCTCACCTCAGAAAGTAATCAACACCCTTCACCAGACCTAAACTCACCACCTAAACATGCATGCAATCAAAAGACATGGAAAAATTCACCCACAAATGTTGTTTGTTTTGGTTTTTTTTTTCTCCTTCTTCTTTTATAACAAGAGAAAGCGGAAAGAAAAACAAAGAGAAAACGAAGTAGGACAGAACATGGGATCCTTCACGTGTAGATACCTGTTTCAGAAGAAAGAATTTGCCATAAAAGCATACACTAAAATGATTTTTAAAAGGGTGAATTCTGCTCCAAATGACAACTTAGTAGCTGTCTTAGACTGTGTATGATCCTTGCATCACCCACTGCACTAAATTTTCAAGTAGCAACTACTACTGTACATTGTGAAGAGTTGCCAAATCTTGTTTAAATCTCAAATCTGGAATTATTTGGTGGTTTGCTTAGAAGCACAATGGAAAATATCCCAATTCTTGCTCAAAAATCAGAGATCTTGTTCAGCTGTGGCTCTCACAGGTGGGAGAGAAAAGACTTCCAAGGTTTGAGAACCAGGATATGGAAATAAAATATATTTTTCTATAAATTAAAGACCGAGGGAGGGGAAAAAAACTCTGCAAGTTTTGAGTTTTTTACTGGTCATCTTCCAGACTTGTTGTCTTGACATTGAGCACCAATCCAAGTATCAGTGATTATCCAAATTCATACAAGAGGAGTAAATCTTAGGCCTGAACTTCCCAGCTGCCCCAAGATGGGCACATCAGGGCATCAGCATCAAGGCCTCAGTGATGGAAGTCTAGAGAAATTAATGTTTGCTACTTTTGATCTCTGTTCCATTCAAAAATGTTACTTTGAAATACACAATTAGGCAATAAATACCTTTTTATTGGACCATTCTGAGGTAAATTTAGTTGTGGGCTGTACTCACACAGTTGCCTGTCTTTATTGTTACTGCTGAGTAAAACCCATTTAGTAAGGGGTGAGTAAGACCTGGAAAAACCCTCCCACCTGCACAGTCACAGGCGAGGTGGGAAGTTAAAGTGACTAAACTGACCTGATTTACACTCCAGTGGGTATTTATGTGAACAGCTCATATATATATATATACACACCTATGTGTATACATAAATACACACTACTAGGGTGTAATTACATTATTCAGTGAGTCCCCTCTGTGTGAACTGCAGAGTATGCAGAATTAACAACAAAACTGGACACACACACACTCAGACACAAAGACACCAAAGAGAGAATAAAGATCAGCATCAGAAACCAAAGCAGTGCTCCTGGTACACACAGACTATTGTGGGAATTTTTCCATGGCTGCTGGTGTAACACCAGCTGCATCACCAAAGGAGGATTACACAAATACCACCAAGGCCAGAGAGTATCCTACAAGCTGCCTGCAGTCTCCCAAAGCACCATTTTTTTTTTCCAGCTTGCTTTAAAAAACGTTGTTACCTTGTAGGCTTGGCAGAACAGAGAGCCAGGCAGACTGGTTGGCCTCCCCTATATAATTGGAGACCTTACAAATATATTCTCCAGCGTCCGCCTCTGTCACATTGAACAGTGTCAGCACCTCAGCATTGGAATTATTTATCCCCGAGTGCTAGAATAGACCAATAACACAGGAGAACAACGTCACTGCTGCCCAGAATGGACACCAATCTGTCTATGGTCCCACCACCAACATGTCACCAGCATATTCCACATCAGCCTCTAAACATTGAAGGGTTTGGGGTTGGAATTTGTTGGGTTTGGGGTTTTTTGGTTTTTTTTGTTTCCTTTTGGTTGTTGTTGGTTTTCTTACATCCGAAGCATCGCACGAGGAGTTAGAAAACAGCAGCATGGGGGGGAAAAAAAGCCCACCTAGGCAGGTACTGCATGGGACAAGCAGGTACAGAGCTGGCTGTCCTGCCTCTCAGAGTTTGGGCAATGCCACCCAGCTTGGAAAATTTCAGTTTCCCTGGTCAGGCTTGCTCCAAACTGGCAGGAATGACAGTACCAATACACTGCTCCAAACCAGACATCTCTGCAGGCTCAGCATCCAGACAGCCCAGTCCTCCAGCAAGCTTTTGGCTGCAGCTGCCATGCTACTTTGAAATCAAAGAGGCTGAAGAAACATGAAAGAAATGGAGTAGATTGTCCCAGGTATGTTTTGGATGCTTTCTGCCCATACAAAAATGTCAGTGATGTCCTTTAGAAGGATTTTCATTTTTTTTTCTGAACGAGTCATGCCTGAAAACATTAAAATATAAAGGACTTTTTGTGGAAGCAAAAAGGAGCAAAACAATGTCTATAAGCTGCACAGTTAGCATTCAGACAAGCAAATGTGCATCTATTTGTAACATAAACATCTCCACTTTCAAAAGAAGTCCAGGACTCGAGATCCTGGGATTCACACCAAAGAAACGCCGCGCTCTAAAGAAGGCATCACCACTGCCGGCATCTGCGGGGCCTCACCTTTAACACCTGCAGGTAGGGCAGCCCATCTGGCCCGTATTTGCTGCCATTCCTCTCCACGTGCTTGATCCACTGGATGTGGGGCTGAGGGTCGCTGTAGACCTTGCAGACAAACTCGACATCTCCCCCGACCACGGCCGAGGCGTTGGCGGGGAGCCCGGCCTGCAGGATGGGCCGGTGAGGGGAGCGCTCTGCTCCGGCACGGAACGGGAGGGAAGGAGGGAGAGAGAGAGAGAGAGAGAGAGAAATAAAGATGCATAAATAAGCAGGGCTGCCAAGAAAACTGTAAGTGAACCCCAGCCAAGAAGGCCTGTAAGCCTGTTGGCTGACTGCTCCGAAGTAACGCCGCGGCCAAAGCGCGTAACAGAACCTGCGGTTCAGAGGAGATGGCTTGAGTGCTACACTTGTAATTTAAAGAATAGACTTTTTTTTTGGGGGGGGGGATGGGGGAAAACCCTGCTTAAACACTTCACTCATTTGTTTAACTCAGCCCTAATTAGGTAAAATATCTCCTTTTGGGGTTTTTTTTCAAGCTACTTTAATAAAATCACCTCTGAGCTCTAAAACATCTTGATTCGACTAGGCTTCCACACAATAGGAAGAAATATTATTGATTAATTTTAAAAACGCGTTAAAATAAAGCAAAGGGAATTTCCCAAAAGTAGCAGCAGAAGCCTCAGAGTGCAGGATGCACAAAGCAAGCAGCTCAACTTCCTAAAATTCTCTAATCAGTGCCACCACCACCACTGCTCCCTGCTTCACCCAGACACAGCAGCAGAAACACTGCTCCATTCTTTATTCTCACCAAGACGCAGGGAAATACAGAATTCTCTGGAAAAATGAAGTGTATTTAATGTGAGCCAATTCAGCCTCTAATCTATGCCCATGCATAAGCATTTCTCACACATTTTCAGTCAGCCTCTCAAGGGGAGCAGCTGAGGGAATTGGGGTTGTTTAGCCTGGAGAAAAGGAGGCTCAGGAGGGACCTTCTCACTCTCTACAACTCCCTGACAGGAGTTTAAGCCAGGTGGGAGTCAGGCTCTTCTCACAGGTGACAAGTTACAGAAGCAGAGGAAATGGCCTCAGGTTGTGCCAGGGGAGGATTAGAGATTGGATATCAGGGAAAATTCCCTCGCCAAAAGGGTTGCCCAGCATTGGAACAGGCTGCCCAGGGAGGGCATCTGAAAGTCATGTGTGTAGCTGTGACACCTGGGGACGTGGTTTAGTGGTGGCCTTGACAGTGCTGGGTTAATGGCTGGACTCAATGATTTCAGAGGGCTTCTCCAACCTAAACAATTCTATGAATCAGAAGTGAAATGCTCACTGCCCATCCCCAGCCTCAGCTCCCTGTTCTCTCCTGCTCCAGGAATTCTTTCAAAGATAAGTAAAAAATAGCAGACCTAAATATTTATTTTTAGAGGCTACACACTGTAAAAGCACTGACATTACGAGCCAAATCAGCTGAATTTCAAACCAAGCATTCCTTCTTAAACATACTGGGCTCCAATAAATTGTTTCACAAGCAAACATTGTGAGTATAATAGCAAATAATGATGCCATTGAACAATGGGATCTTTTATACAGTCCAATATATTTGGCATGCAGCAAACATCTACTGGGAATTTATTCACTGAGCCTATGCTGGCAGCACACTACAAAGCAGCAGTCTTATTTTACTTGTGGCAAAAGTGCATTTGCATTGCAGTTACTAAATTATTCCACGGCTATGTGTGCCATTCTCGAAGATCTAGGAACAGTTTCGTATTTTTTAATTTGTAAATTGCATTAGAACATATAAATTATTATTTTACAGTTCTGGAGAGAACCTTTAGTTTCTCACCTTATACTAAATAAGCTCTAATTCCATCTCCCTCGTTCCTTCATTTGGGTACAAAAACAGCAAGCAAAAAATCTCTCTCTAATAGAAACCTTACACCATCTTCCAAAACTTATTACAGCTGCCTTCGGTATAAAATGAAACCTTAGAGAATGTTATTTAAAATGTTTTTTAGAAGTCAGTAGGCCTCATGTTTCATTTCTCCACATCAGGGTTTGATTTCCTTTGTGACCTTATTCTCTGCCCTTTAACAAACCAGAGAATGAGGCCTGAAACATCTTGGAAAAGTTCCTACTATGCCAGCATCCACACATGAGATGTGTTTAGTTTATCCCAATAGCCATCAATGATTTAATCTTTCATTGACGACTGTCAAGCATTTCCTCTACCAAAAAAGAGGAGGCAAAGCAAAGGAGTAAAAGCAGAGTTCTCACACTCTTGGTCCCCAGTTTCGTTTAAAAAAATTAAAGTGTGTACATATGTATGGGTATATATGCATGGCCGTTTGTGAAATTTCTTCTCTAAAGGCAAATGTGTTAAAAATAAACTTTGGTTGCCCTCCCACACATGGATCAGTGTTCACCAACTCCCCCACTTCAGCAGAGGGGAGTCCTGTGCCCGCACAGGCAAACAGCACAGGAGAACAAAACCATCACCATGCAAATCCAGCAGGCTTTCATGGCAAACCTGGGGTCCAAAGAGAACACAAAACACACTCAGGATTGGGGAAAATTAACTACAAAGAAACTTCCACTAATTACCAATGACCAAGCTTAATTTTGTACTGTGCATTTTGTTGGAAATACTAATTTCATTATTAGTTAATTATCCCAAAACATCCTGAAGTTATCCTATTTCTCTGCAAACTCACACACATCTAAGGACTCTGTTAAGCACAGGTACTGTCAAAGCCATATTCATAAATCTCACATCACTGTTCAGCATGTAAAACACAAGTTGTACATTTGTAAGCAGATACCATCACTCAAACAACTAGCTGCACCAATATTAGATGGGAACAGCGTGTTCCTTTTTACTGAGCACCAGCAAAGGAGTCCAAGTTGCCTTTGAAAAAAATCTTAAAGGCTGGTGAAAGTGATTTTATCATTACCTAATAATTATAATCAGGATCATCACTAAAACATAGTGACCATATACATCTCTAGTTATTTAAACAATGTTTTCATACAAAACAAGCTGGCAACAAATCTCATAGCTCTGGAGTCTGATTTCACTATTCCTCTTGTTCATTAATATTGAAGAACCACCTTGAGAAATAAATCTTTGCTGCCTGAACACTGAAATTTCAGTGTTACAACCTCACTGCTGACACAGTTTGCTATAAAAATCAAGTAAAAACACATATGCTGTAATACAGAAAATCACCCCCAGCACGCTTAATGCTGGATCCCACCATAAGAGACAGACACCAGCTTGCAGCTTATATACAAAACCAACATCATCCCCATCTGAGGAATCAGTTATCTACAAAAGACAGAGTCAAAATGACTGCTCACGTGAGGAATTATCAGATTCAAGTCCACAAGCACCTAAATTTTACACCACCATAAAAGTGCCCAGGGCCTGAGCATTTCTGCTCACTTATCTGTAGACAAACAGAGTCGCTATCTGAAGGGATGAGGCCTTGCCCAAAAGCTTAGAGTAAACTGTCATTTAGCCTGTTAATGTTAAAACTTCAAAATACCTCCCTCCAAGAGATAAAACTACAAAGAATCCAGGAAAGCTGGAGAATTCCAAGTTCCAAAAAACCTGGCACGACAGAAGGAGCTCCCCAGGGAGTTCCTAGCACTGCAGGACCCCTAGAGATGGTGGGAGCCTGTCCTGCTACTGGAAATGACTATTGGAGCCACCACACTCCCCAAGGAATCCTGAGAACTGTGTCTTCAAGGAATTTAAGCCCCTGAATAGATTATTCCTACAAAAGGGCCTCACCCCATCCTTGGCTTTATTTCCAGGTGTTTTTGCTGGCCAGGGGAAAGGGGAGAAAGAGGAAAGTGATGCAACTCTACAAGGTGAAGATGCTGGGGTGTGGAGGTGGGTGGCAGGGGCCAAACCCCAATTCCCACAGCCAAGGCAGACCCCAGAAGACACCAGCCCATCCCTCCAGCCCCGGAGCAGGATGGAACAGCCAAGGGAAGGGAGGCTGTCCGCCAAGCAGCACAGGGGAGACGTGGGGCAGGAATTGCTGCTGCCAGAGGCCAGTGGAGAGGGACTGTGGCTGAGAGAGTGGCAGTGCTGCCACCAGAGAGCCTTGGCAGGGGGAGCAGACAATAACCCCGGAAGGGGGGAGCTCCAGGACCCCGGCCAGGCCAAGTCTCCTTAGCAACCTGGCTGTGCCAGGGGCTGAGAAGAGCTCTGGGAATTGTCTCTCCAAGCTTCCTTGTCACCCTAGCACAGATAGTTCAGGACCTTTCACAGGAGCTAAAAGCCAGAACCAAAACCCATTGAAATCAGGGGGAAAACTCACATGGAATTCAATGGGCTTTGCATAAGGCATCCGATTCATTGAAAAAAAAAAAAGAGAAAACGAAAACTACTTTTATTTTCTGCTTTTCAATGTGCTTGTTTCCTCTCCTTGCAAATGTGTGATTCAAGAGTGGGCTAGAAAAATAAAAGCTTAATAGCAAATGCAAGACCAAGCACCAAGCATGAGTTCTGGGGACAATGGAGGGATCCTCAATTAAGGGGGGAAGATAGAGAGAAAAAATTACCTAATTTTTAGCTTGACACATTTATCAGAGCCTTTAATCACAGTTTTGAAATGTTACTGACTTCTAAGGACTCATCTTGATGCCTGCCACTGAGCAGCTACAGAGGGATCCCCCAAATGATGCCTCTCAGCACTAGGTCTGGATCAATAGTCCCTGGTAGAGGTTCCGTGCATTCAGTCATCACTAAATGAGAAATGAAGCAGTTGCAGCTGTCACTGCATTGACCAAAAGCACAGACCTGCCATACCCTCTTCTTCCCTTCCCTTGCCCTGCTCAGCACAGCACCCTCAGCTCTAGTTGCCTATTTTGCCTGACTCCAAGCTTGGGAAATATTCAGCAGCAGCCTGGACCCTGCTTGGAGAAAACACTATCCACTCCCAGCCACCTTCCTTCAGATGCTGCAACATCTGTTGCTTTGGAAGATGCTAATTATGCTGTAAATGATGGGTCCCAAAAGCATCCTACAGCATTTTAGGCCAGACTGTAATCACAGTCTCTTGCACTGGCTTTGGCTTCACATTGTAAACTTGCAAGCCTTAAAAAAAAATAAACCACAGCCTCTCCATCGCAGGCTTGGACTGAAACATTCCTCCCCTGTGTTTCACCCTCACCAACGAGCAGCACTTTCCCACCATTTCCACTGGGCCATTTACCTAACCCAGGAGATCTCAGAAGGCTGCTGGGGTCTGGGAGCAGCAGCTCCCAGAAACCTCCCAGGTGAAGCTTCAGCTTCCCACAGTGCACCCCACAACACCTCAAAGATGAAACATGATTTCTTCTCAGCAGTGGCACTAGTGACCATTTCAGTCACATTCAGAAGGAACAACTCCCTCCATCTGTGCAAGCCACTCTGTGCTCCTTTTTTGACATCCCTGTTGAGACTGTACATGTAGGTGCTATTATTGCTGGCTCTGGTGCTGGTTTTGGTGATGTGGGTGCCTGCTACAGGATTGGAGCATTTAGTAGAGCCAAGGGGCCAGCCACAGGATATCAGTGCCTGGTCAGCATCTATTTGGGCTAAATATCAACCATTAACAGAAAGATTATACGATTATTAAACCCTTAGTGTTCAGTGAGTTCCAGGTTTCTATCCTGTGCTAGCTGACTGCAAAGGAACCAGTCTGCAAGGAGAAACACAAGGATCACCATCCTTCATGAAAGATCCCACCTACACTAACTGCAAACCCATTCATAAGCACTCAGAGGCTGGATTAATTATTGTTCTCTGAATTAGAGAGCCTTTCTGAGGTGAGTTCCAGGAGCAACTCCAGCATGAGGAATTGCAGCTTGGGTTTCTCTATAAAGCCAGAACTGTCTGAGTTCATACAAAGGACCCCATTTGGAGCCACACTTGCAGCCCACACCCCTATGTGCAGTGGTGTAGGAGGGGTCCAACCAAAGAGACGCCAGCCCCCAGAGGAATTTCCTCCCTCAAGGTAGCTCTATGCTCATGGGCCGAGCCAACCTTGGCTCCCTCTCCCCAGCACAAAGCCACTGCTCAGGGGAACCTGTGCTCTCTGAAACCCTGGAAACAGAACACTCCTAGCTCCACCCTTTGCTCCCTGGCATGGAGGAGGAAGGTTGAGCGCTGGCAGCTCTTTCAGAAGATCAGAAAGAGCCAAGCAGGTGTAGGCAGAACACCTCTCCTAATTAATGTCACGTGGCAGACGTCCCCGAGCCAGGAGCTGAGCAGCCTCCACCAGCTGCACATCAGTTTGGGTTTCTCTCTGCACAAGATGAAGCACTGCATGTTGTTCATGGCCAATTCAGAAGTGCTGCTGAACTGTCATGTTCTGTTTAAACAGACACACACACCAACCCCTGCAGTCATCACTTCCTGGGTAATTTACACACGCCAAGGTAGAGCCCACAGCAAGTCAGGGATGATGCTCTCTCCCTAAACCCTGCAAAATCACAAGATGCTTGAAGGCTGGAAGGATTAACATCACTGTCATAAAGCAGTAAGAGATAAAGACCATCCCTGGCAAGAACACTTGATAAAGAGCTGGAGCCTCTCAGGCAGAGCAGCTTATGGATCAGCCCAGCACTAGCAGTACTGATGATATCACACCTTACAGACTTTGGCACCTTTTAACCAGTAGGTATTAGCCAACAAATGGTTCATGCTGCTCCACGTTCCAGCACAGCAGGAATCTCCATTTCCTACTGGCCCAACACTACTTGAAGAAATCATTTTGGTGGCCAAAGCTCAAATGGGCATTGCTGAGCTGGAGCTCCAGTGAGCCTGGCACAGGGGCCTGGGGCCAACCTCCATCACCATTATCTAAGCTCCTTTTGTCCTTTCATTTAGAAGCCTTTTGCACAAATCTGAGGCACTTCTTGCTGCTGTTGTGTCTCTCACTCCATCCTTGCCAACAACTGGGCCCCACCACCCAGCTCTGCTCTGGTTTTTGGGCAGTCAGCACAGAACCAGACTCCACGTACCCCTGCTGTCACGGAGTACTTTCACAAGTTAAACACTTGAACACTATTAAAGAATTTATTGCTTAAGATTTAAGTTCTGTCACATATATCAAAGCATACCCATTTGTTACCCACAGCAAAGCCTCTGCCATTCCATCCAACCTCCTTGAGACACTCAAGCCCTTCTACTCACTGAGGCCAGCCAAGTAAGAGGCAGTGCCTTTTAAAAATCTTTACAGAAGTTAAGCAGGTGTATTCAAACTCTTTGTCCTTGGCTTCACCACCTTCACCTCTAATTTTAAGTAATGACACTGTTTCCCAAGCAGGCAAAGCTCCCACTGATGTTATCCCATCTGTCTCCTTGGATAGCTCCACAGCAGAGCTTCACCTCACTGTCCTATCTACATTTTAGCTTAAAATTCATCTCTGCACACCTTTACAGCAGAAGTGCATCTGCACACCTCTTCCTCACAGGGCAGCAAGATGGGGAAAAGACAGCAAGCAACAAGACTGACCTATTTGGTTGGATACAAAGCCCACTGATGTCAATGAAAACAACACCCCAAAAAAAAAAAAAAAAAGAAAATCAGAATCGGAACTAGTTAAAAGCTGTCCTTTCAAACCACACTTCTATCTGAGGGTTAAAAGAGACAGGAACATTCAGCAAGCCTGAGGCTAAGGCAGGAAACATGAATGCTCTTGTTTTAAAACATGGAATTATCAGCACGGTTTTAAGACCAGTTTGTCCTTAAAAGCAAAGCCCCATTGTCAGGCTGACAGCGTGGGTTTCATCAGCCCCAAGGAGCAGAAAAAGTCATAGCAGCAAGAGTTGTACAACACTAATCTTGGAGCTCCCTTGCAGTGTCCCTCTCACAGTGCATGCATAAGCAAATGCTTCATACATGTCTGAACAAAGGGTGGAGAGGCCTTATTTTAGTCTGAAAAAAAAATTATGGGAAACAGAACAATGAGAGGCTACAGTTTTCATTGATATTCTTTTCAGTGTACCCTAAAAGAAAAAGGCTACAAGAGAATATGAAAAACAGCTTGTGACTTCTCACAGACAAGTGGTAAAATTTTATTGTTCTGGCTGCTCCCAGAGACTGCATTAATTTTTACACCCAGAGATATCATCCTTTGTAACTGTGCACGGCTCCCAGCACTCTGCTGCTGTATAATAACCAGAGACAATGCTGGGTCCAGCATCACTGGAATGGGCTCTCCAGTAGGCTCTGCCAAAGGTTTACTGCATGCCTGGCAAACAGCATCCCTCCCACAGGGATGATGTCCTCTCCCAGCTGCAGTGGCTTCAACTCCCCAGTGCACCCAGTGATGCCATAAAGCACACAGGGGGCGGGGGGGCAGTTATTATTTCTGCTGGTATTGTGACCCAACTACATACTTCTCATCAGCCAAATTTCCTTTCCTGAAAACAGCTCTCTGCCTTTAAAGTAAAATGGAAAAGATTATGTAAAGCTTTAAAAGCGCTCCTTGCATTTCTACACTTCTCCCCCTCCTTTTCTTACACAGCACACTCGCTCTATTGAGCAATGCAGGTGTGAAATTATTGGAAGCACTGCAGGATTGCCCCTTCCCCAGCTCCCTGCCAGACACAGCCAAGCAGCAGCTGACTGACCATACTGACTGTGCAGGTCTCAGGGCAGAAAAGAAGCTCCAGCACCCAGAATTTCAGTGCTGGACAGTCCTGGCTCAGCCTCATGATAAATCTTTGTCAGCCCTCACTCAGCCCTTTGGGCTTCCCTTCCCTGGTGATGAAATTTGGAGACATCCCTCCAAGAGCACCACATCCCCTTCTGCAACACACAATCCACTGCTCTGAAAGCTGGGCCAGATGCTGAAGAAGACTGCTCATGGGAAGACCCTGATTATACACATTTGTCATTATATTTCCATTAATTTGGGTAAATCCAAGTAAATTTCCCAAGATGCTGAGCAGCTCTCACACTCAGTCATGGACCTGCCAGCTCCTCCTGCTGCCCTGCCAGAGGGGGGCACTGGGGGACTCAAGGGGCTGGGGGGGACACAACCAGGACAGATAAAGAGATATTCCAGACTCAGTGTATAAATTCTGGGGAAAGCTGGCCAGGAGCCACTCAAGGAACTGGCTGAGCACCAGTCAGCCAGTGGTGAGCAACAGTTTTTCATTTGCATCACTTGCCTTTCTTGAGTTTTATTTCTCTCTCTTTCCCTTATTTCCTTTTTCATTATTACTATTATATTTGAATTATTAAACTGCTCTTATCTCAACCCACGACTCCTCAGTTCTGCCCTTCTGATTCTCTCCCCCATCCCACAGTGAGGAGTAAGCAAGAGTTGTGTGGGGCTTGGTTCCCTGTTGGGGATAATCCACAACAATTCACAATTCATTGGACAAGCCACAATTCCTGCCCCCCCATTTTCCTGCCTTTCAGCATAAATGGACAGCTTCCCAGGAATCAGAGACAGGAGCACCAGCAACAGCCTCTGGCTGAGCAGCAGGTGCCAGAGCTGCTTTCTGAGAAAATGTCACTGGAAAGCAGTTTGGGCAATAAAACCCATTTGCTGGGATATTCACTCAAATATAGACATAGGTGTGCTCACAAACACCCTAGGTGCACAAATATCAAAGCAAACCAACTGCTGCAATGAAATTATGTTGCGCATGATCCAGCTGAATAGCAGAAACAGTGCTGCAGGTAGAAACACTAATAAATGCATGGAGATTAATTTATAAATGCAGAACACACAAAATAACTGATGCTTTGATCACCTTATTTGTGATGGTGATTAAAAACCTTCTAAAAGAAGATGTAATTTCTAACTTTCATAAGCATCTTGTAAAAATGATAAATTACTTTATTCCAACAGTCATGTTGGGTTCTTCCCTTTGCTAAAGTTCTGACAGTATCAGTGTTTTACTTCCATGAGAAGTCAAAAATTTCAACTTATTCATGCTACCTTCCAAAGAGCAATCTGAAAAAAAAAATAAACTCAGTACCTCAAACTTACAGAGCAGTTCAATATTCAAAAGTGTTTACCAAACTCTGATTTTTAATGTGCCTTTTTACATTTAAATGGAACAACAGCTGTGGAAGCTGCACCACAGGAACAGTAGCAATCCAAAGATGACATAATGGCTTAAAATCCTCAAAAGCTGTAAATCACAGCCACCTCTGGATGTCAGGTCACACAGTGGTCTGCAGAGCAGAGAGAGGAGAGACCAACACTTAGGTTCTAGGTGTGACCTTTTTCTTTATTAGACACAGAATTTTACATTTTACTGATTTGTCCATGCTTTTTCTACTGCCAGATTCCTCACCCTCGTACCTTTCTCACCCTGGTAACAGCCCTTAATTTTTCTTCTCTCTTGGACTGTAAATCTTGTGTTTGTCTTCAATATGTCATCATCCAACCTGTATCACAGTTCATTTACAACTTTTCTATATTTATAATCATTTTTTTTAGGTTGGGGGTTTTTTTTGTGTGTTTTTAAAACATAGTTTTACCAATTTACTGCCAATTACACTGCCATTTTTCCACCAATAAAGCTGTGAGAAAAGGCTGGATCAGGTCAGAAAGCCCCTCTGATCAGGCACAGATATGGCTTTCAGACACATGCCAATTGCACATTAACGAGGCAACAATCTTGTGTTTGCATCTTCAGACAACTCCTGCAAATTCCTACTTGCACTTCCACAAGTAGGATACAGCACAAATTAGAAGGCATGATTAAAAATGATAATAACAGAGCTGAAACAATATCCTGTTCATCACTCATCAAAAGAAAAGAGAAATAACTGCCTTGGGGCTGTAATAAGACAGAAAGTGGGACAGGGAGACCAGTCCTCCCCAGCAGACTCTGCAGGAAGCATTCCAAACATGACAAATTCACTGTTCACCCAGCAGATGAAGTAATGACACCAGTATTTGTCCATAAAATGTAATTTAGCCAGACTACTCCAATGAAATCAGAAGCTTTAATGCTATAAAACTACAGGGTTGGAATATTTTTACCTTATTAAGGGAGAGGGGCGGGGGGAAACCCATAAGCTTTCATTTTTCCCTGAGCTGAACCATCACAGTGTGGGCTTTGTTTTCAGGAGCAAACCACACAGCCCCCAGCACTAAACAATTTGTGTAATTCCTCCTGCGATGCACACACCTTGCCAAAAGCCTGGTGCCAGGTGAAAAGTCCACACTCTGGGCTTATCAGCACATTAAATAAAAGCATCTTCCCTCTCAGCCTAACCTGAGGGCAGGCATCAGCCTGGATTCCTTCGTGCTTTTCTGTCCCTGCCTCATCTTGTCCCAGCCTGGAGCGCCAAGGTGAAGACATCAAGCCAAAGCTTGTCCTTGAAAAAAGCCAGTCAACAACTACAGGAACACCTGCCAGAAATGCAAGTTTAGGCTTGGCTGTAATACCTGCCCCCCTAACTCCTGCCAGACATTAATGATGCAACACCCAAGGCATGTTATTGAGTTGGTGTCTGCTCCTTTTTCGCATGTAACCCGAATCCTAAAAACAATTCTTTGGAAATTAAGGGAAGAACTATACTTGAGTCAAACTAATTCTGAACTTTATTTCAACGAGCCTCGGCAAAAAAAGCGAACAACAATCCATATGTTTTTATGAATTTGGGAATGACCAAAAGGAGACATGTCTTTAAAGAAAAAAAAATAATATGTGCTCATGCCATGTTTGCAGCTAGAGACTGTGAGAGCACATGAAAGTCCCAAAATAAAACTTGACTAGAAACAAAAGCAGAAGTTTTTCCTTCTGTCTAAATGAAGGGAAACATAAACAGTGAAGTACCAATAGCAAAATGTCGATTCCATTTTAGTAAGATTTTTAACAGCGTGCCGTAAAAAAAAAAAAAAAATAAAATTTACCCTATAGCACTCTAAAACCACCAAAAGTTCAAAATAAAAGTGTTTTTCTGCACAGCCATTAGTAAAATCACTCATACATGAGATTTCTGAGGCACAGGCTTTAAACCGAGAGTCATTTAAAATGCTTTCTGGATGAGAAGTTACTCTCACACCGATTTTATATGAAAATATGAATTACTGTTAAGGGACAGCTGCGTGGTGCTCTGCCACCCCTGGAGCTCACTCCTCAGCAAACAGAGCCAAAGGCATGGCTATGAGGCAAATTAGGGACTGCTCAAAGTACTGCTAACCTGGCTGCAAAAGCGCTTCTTTTGAAAAAAGAAAAAGTATTTGCAACATATTCATTTTTATAGCAAACAGCAGGGACCTCAGATATCCTTTGCAGAGGTGTTGTGCTACAGCAGCTGCTTATAAACCCCAGTAAAATGAGGTAACATGCAAACTTCACCTGAAACCAAACCATCTTTTGTCTCCCCGGATGACAACATTAAATAGGGCAGAAACAGCTACCTGGCCCAGGACTGCTCAAAGAGTAACCTTTTTTTTTTCTTTTTTTTCCTTTCTTTTGCCGTTAAAACCCAAATTCAATTAGTTCCTCCATGCTCAAACAGAACTGCTGCTGCTGCTGAAATTGTACTCCAGCAATAATTGCCATCCAAGAGTGATCTAATTATATACAAGTCTCAGTGGCTGCATTCCCACGTTGCTTCCTACAACCCGGATTCACTACAATGCAGCTCCAGTGAAAACCACATCGTTTTCATCCCTTCTCCCTTAAGATTGCACGACTTTATATACCTTTAATGAGAATGGAGTTAGTCTATTAGTAAGCTTACCATAAAAACCCAAGTTTCTACCTACTGTTAAATACAAAGGAGGAGAAAAGGCACTTCAGCTGCATGTAAAAAAACCAGCTGATGGGCTAAACTATACAAGGGAAAGAACATTCTTTTAATTAAGGTACTGGATTAGGATTCAAAGACCAGCTTTGCTTCTTGGCTCTGTCACCAGCTTCCTGTGTGACCCAGGGCAAGAAATTTCATCACTCCACAGCTCGGGTTTTCATCTCTAAAATGGACAGTGACATTTCCCTCTCCTGGCCTTGCTGTATTTCTGTTGTAAGCAATTACTGAGCGCTGGCATGTTGCCCTGGACAATAAGTATCCAATATTAATTGAAGCCTCTGGGTCCTACTCTAATAAAAAAGCTAAAATTGACTCGTCTCCCTTTCACAGCATCCTGGTGGAGTTTTGTACCACCACCATTTGCCACGGCTGCAACCTAACACATCTGAGTCCCTGAGCAAAGCCCTGCTGCAACCCCCACTTGGAAATAAATGGAGAAGGAAGGAAAGGGCTGTTGATTGGGGTATCCCAAACATTCAGAGAATAACTTTGTCCTGGCCAGCTTGAACGAGCCATTCCCTGCTAACACAGTCACTGTGCACAAGTATCCTGTGCAACAGAGAGGCTGCCAATGACTTGCTGCTTTTTTTTTTCTTCTGTATTTTCTACTCCCGCTGTAAAAAGAAAAAAAATCAGTGCAAGGCTTTTGCCAGGTCTGTAAATTTGAACAAGACCATCTGAGCTGACTCTTAAGAGTTCTTGCAAGTAATTACAAGGTAAAAATGAGAATACTTCACACCTACATTCTGACTGAAAACTTCTCAGCCCTGCTGGCTCCAGGCTTTTTAATTGTCAAAAGAGTTCAAGGTTTGGAAAGTTATTGGCATATCCCTAACTAGCATTGTGTCACTATTTGGCACGATTTCTGCTGGGATACCTCCCAACTCTGTGACATAATCAGAGGGTTCTCTACATTACACCATATAGTCAGATGCTCATGTTAGTGTAATATGTTACCATGTTTAATACCATTTGCTATTACTTACACTTAATCAGCTCTGGAACCGGTTAAACCATATAGGAAAAGTAATTTCAGAGGCTTTCAACTGACAGTTTTCTACACAGAACTCGACCTAAAATTACGACCTGAAGTTTGTAAGATGCGGTCTACGTACGCAATCGCCTCTAAACAAACATTCATAACTCTCCACAACCCTGTGGGAACTGAAAATTCATATGAAAACAGAAAAAAAAGGGCATAAAGTTAACTCTGTAGAACTGTCTCAGCTAGAAAAACTGTCAGAGTTTCCCCTTCTGGCCAGCCTTAATTTACTGCTTCAGCAATTTTATGCTCCACAATTACTGCAAGCCCCCAGCCACACAGGAATGGCTGAGCACTCCAACATCAACCCCCCTTTAGGTTAAAATCCCAATCTTTTGAGAGATTCACACTAAACTCAACCCAAGGTGCACATTCCCATGCACAGGTTTTCAAACAGGCTCACAATCATACCCTTGAACTCATCAAATGAAATGAAAAAAAAAAAAAAAAAGAGTGGTAAAATTACTAAGTATGCAGGATTCCAAAATGCAGGTTGTGACGTGCAAAAGTAATTTTTGGACTTCTGGTTTCATTTCTTACAGGACACAAGCAGGGTCCTCTGGGTGCCATCAGCTGGGTACCCAGCACCCCAAACCTCTCATCACTTTTGAAAACCTCATTATTTACTTTCCTCCCTCTCTATAGGAAAGGACTAGACATTTAAATAAATGACATAATCCTTACTACCATTCCATTCATTCATGCAGGTCACTATAATTTACTGCCAGGAAAAATAAACTCCTGCAAAATATTCCTGAATGCAAGACATTCAAAAGCCTCAAAGCAGGAGAGGAGGTGAGAGGGCTTCTGACAAATATTTGCTCAAGTGACCGCATCATCCATGAACACAATTGCTAGGAAAAAAAAAAAAATGGTGAAGAAATTTATGGTCAACACGAAACACGCCAGGCTGGGACAGGAAAACGAAGAGGGGGTAGAGAAGGGGGATTTTTAACCAGCTTTATTTCAGCAAGGAAAGGTTTTGAGTCAGGCCTAGAGCCTGGGGAAAGCCCCTGCAGCAGCCTGAGCCCTGGGTGAGGTGGCCAGCAGAGAACCACAGCATGCAGAGCACAGCTGACCACAACCACTGACATCCATCCCCGGCAGCCGTTGCTGCTGCACCCTCCATAAACTTTGTTTAAACAAGTGTTCAAACAAAAAAAATGGCTTTGCCAGCCACCCAGCTCACCTCAACCATACCCAGAGCTCACTCTTTGACAAAATACTGCCAAGGCTGTGAAAACCCTGAGTGCTTTCAGTGTTGACTGCCCAAACTCAAGTACGGGTGAGCTGGGTGGTTCATGGGCTCTGAAGAGTTAAAAGTACGAGGGCTGGTGGTGGGGCTTTAGTCTGATGGCATCCTCATCACAAAGTGACCTCTCCCCTCCTCTGCCCCACAAAGGCTAGCTCTCCTTGGCATTTTCACAGGGAGTGCTTTCCTTTTGTGACACCCAAGAAACTGGCACTTTTTTCTCTTGGATTTGGGTGTTTCTGCAGATTTAGGTGGTCTCGGACAAAACAAGACTCTATTTTTAAAGACCATCCAAAACAATGCAAGGGATATATTTTTCCTCATGTAAAACCAATCCAGAACTAGGGAAATGAACATTTTTTCACCATTTAAATCATGTAAGCCCACTTTTTTCCTATAGGAAAAGCCACACTGGTTATTTTGGACAGCAATGCCTTCAGAGTCAATAAAATTGCTCACACCCATCCAGGCTAATCAGCAAGACTAGAGGCGAACAGAAATTGTTCCTGAGATTTCAAGCTCTAATTTAGCTAACCACTTAATAAATATCTGTAAGCCTCATTAAAGTCAACGGGATTTGGGTATTAATAAGATAACATTATTAAGCCTGTGTTTAATAGTCCTGCGCAATCACAGCTTTGCTACTGCTCAAAAATTCACACATCTGTTTAGAATTTTCCTCAGGTAAAACATTTCTTCAGAATTTTTATCATCTGTGTTTTGGAGACTGCTCAGGGGCCACCCAACAGGCTCCAGTCAGATCTCTGTCAGACTGCTGTGAATGCAAACTGCCTTTCCTGAAGCTCCAGATCTGCTCTAGCTGCAAAGCCAATATCTAGCTTTTCATTTAAAAAAAAAAATCACTTCAGCTCTAATAACAGGACTCTAAAGGATTGCTTGACAGTCCTCATAACTGCAGTTATTAAAGTCTGTGTTAGCACAATTGTACAAGTAATAATTAAATTGCAATACTAATGATTAAAATTGCATCAGCACTTATTATATGGTCGCCATGGCAAACTTGTGGGTGGGTATTACACATGGATATTATACTTTTTTGCCAAGGCAGGGGTAGCTTAATCCAACGGACACGAGTGAGACAGATGAATACATCCAGCTATGAGGCAATTGGCTGTGCAGTGTAACCTTATCTTTGGAGAGCTGCGAAATCATCTCCAAAACAAACGCAGGACATATCAGCTCGGTTCTAAAGGCTTGAGTAGAGAAAGTCCTTAGTGCAAAACCTTGTCCTGCCCGTGACAGCTTCACTTACCAACCACGTCGAGGTGGTAGGTGTGGTTGATGGAGCCGTACTGGTTCTCCACGATGCACGTGTAGTTCCCCTTGTCCGACGGCACCACGCTCTCCATGATGAGGCTCCAGTGCTGGGTACGGACCTGGGGGGTGGAACCAGAGAGGTTGGCATCTTCTCAAGCTGAGTTTTACCCTCTCCCCTCCCAAAAGAGCTGTTCCCAGAATAATTAGCCTTGTGTAATCCACAGCTGAAAGCCTCTTCTGTGCTCGTTTGACAGTTCTGGACACTGAAATGATTTATGCTCGAAACAGAACAGTATGGCTGCAGCAGTGAAAACTTTCACACCTCCTGTTATAAATTTACCTGGACCCTGCTCCAAGCGCTGCAGATGTCAGTGCACACTCCCAGGCTGACCAGGATGGCACCAATTTGCAGCAGTTGTCTTACTGGACTTCACCTTTCAATCCACTCTAAAGGGAATTCACACCCCAAGGATATTCCCCACCTGTCTCCAAACAGCCACCTGGTAATAAATACCCAACATCAACACAGGATGGATATGATCCCCTAACATCTAGGTCCCCAACCTTCCTGAAAGCTCAATTACACAGTTCATGCTTTAGAGAAACTGAGGGGTGATGTTTGGGATTCCTCCCCCAGGCTTCCTGCTGCTCTGGGGTACCACAAGAAAGAAATGAATCCTAGAACCATGCTGCCTCACGAAAAATGCCTGAAAAAAATCCTCATGGAAACAGAACGTAAGGATATACATTTATCTCACAGAACCCCTCTCAGGCAGAATTTATTAAAGGTACTGATTCTGCTCCCATTTGAACTCCAAAGGAGTGTTGGCATTGGTCTCACAGAAAATAGGATCCAGCCCAGTACTGGAAGGATACAGAGCCATCCGGTACATACATATATTTCCTTCAGAAGTTGGCTCCCAAAATGACCCTTTGCTGGCTGTGGACTAATTCCTTGTTTTAGCATTACATTTTTGACAAAGTGCTCAGAAAGCTTAACATTCTCTGTAGCTGCAACGTACAATTCTTCAACTGCAGAGTACATATTTCAGCAAATGGAATAAAACACAATCTGCTACAGTCATTTTAATCAGCCAAATGGAAAGCAGTAATTCAGTGCTGTACACCAGAAGAATTTATGGACCATTCAGTGATGCTTCCAGTAACTATACATTCTTAAAACATCATTACAACTATAGCTATGAAATCCTGCATCGTGCCTGACTATTCTGTAGGTCCTTATCCAGCAGGAAAAGCTGCACAGGGCCACATCCCAGTGCCAAGAGCACTTGCTGGAGGTAAAAATGCCTTCAGTTCAAAGCTTGGAAGAGAAGTTCCCTCTATAGGCAGCTCCTGGCTCTCCTAGCTCCCCCAGCTAGTAATTATCTCAATACCTGGATATGTCTGTTATTGCTCAGTTGTGGAATAATAATATTAGCTAATAACTGGCCATGTGGGCTTTGAAAAGCAAAGGAAGTGTGGGCAAGATTCCAGCAGCAGGAGAAGAGAAGATGCTAAGCCAGCATCAGAGAAATGTGTGACACAGCCTCAAAAATCTCCAGCCCAAACTTAAGGCTTCTCTCCTCAGCCCCTCATGTTGATGGTCAAACAATTATATTCATTTCATCAAAATGTTATCTTGATTTTTCTTCACACTGTGAAGAGCTGAGGAATAAGTTTATAGAACTGGGAAGAGCTTATCAGTGTTATTTTAACACCTCATTCTGCTAAGCAACTCTGAAAGTCAAAGTTTGGGGCAGGAAGAACCACGGTCATAAACTGTTGGTAAATAACAAATACAGCAGCTACATATTTTGAGTATTTTACTTCTTTGTGATTTACTTTGAAGGACACTTGGTCAAAGTGACCTGAACTTTCTGCATTACAAGTTAAAGCACACTTCTCAGAATCAGAGCAAGAGTTTTTAACCTCTCTGACTGTAAAACAGGAAGAACAGATCATAGCTGCACAAAAGCTAAAACAACCAAAAATTGTAAACAAGCTGCAGGTAATTAATTTGACAGAAAACCACAAGAAATTGTTTCTGTTCAAAAAGAAAACAACTAACTTACAGCCACAAGTGTATATACTGGATGGCAACATTAAAAAGTATTTGTGCAATTTCCCTTCTCGCAACTCCACGGACAGAGATAATATCTTTATAACAAAACAACAGCTTAAGCCACTTTGGTTTAAGCTAAACAACTGTTCCAGAGGCCCAAAGCAGTTATGACACATTGTCAGACAACAGGATTTATGTCAGGGATGTGGATCCAACGAGACTGTTGGCTTAGTGCTTTGTGGCTGCAAGTGCAGAATTGCAAAGTCCAGGAAAAACCCCCTTTGCCGGGGATGAGCAGCCTCCTCTCCCACTGAAGATTTCCAAATTCAACATTTCCTTCTCAGACATGCAACAGTCCTGACATATCCCTGCACCCACACAGCTTGAAACACCAGCTTTGTTAATGTGGCCTTTTTAAGTGAAATGCCACATCCCTTAGTACAGGGTTTTTTCTGATTAGTTATGGACACTTCTAGGAAATTACTGACAGCTTTTTTTTGGAGGGGAAATCCTCTCCATCAAGTTTTTAACCATTCTTCCAAACAATCTTTCCAAAAGATTCAATTATTAAACTAAATTATCAGTGTCAAATGCATACAAATTGCACCCTTAAGTTATAGCTTGCAGGTGGGAAACAAACTGGAATCAAAATGCCAAGAAATATTGAGAGAGAACTGGGAAAGGAACTTTTTATAGGAATTTTTCATTTTTGCTTTTAGAGTATCCCATAAAGAACAGTGGACAGTTCTGTTCAGTCTTAAAATATTTGTCTTCACTGAAGAGACAATGTCACGAAAACTTGTCACTTAGCTAAAAATGGATCAATTTCAAACTAATGGCAAAGGAAAGAAGGGTTAGAAACCAAAACACAACTCTCCACAAAATCAGCACAGTTCAGACAGCAGCACAGTGGTACTGCTCAAAGAGAAAAAGTACAGAATACCCCTGAAAAAGGCCATAGGCTTGTGCAGTTGCTCCTATAATCAGAAATTTTCTTACTCTGTATTTACCTGGCTGAATGTCAGTGTGTTTAAGACAACTGCAGTGATGAAGCTTATCCAAATGCATAGGTGAAAACACCCATGTGTTAATGCTTAAACAGTGACAGCTGATAGAAGTGCATTTGCTTTCTGGGTGGTGTACAGGAAAGAAAAGGCTCCTGTGGTCTCAGAGGGGATTTAGATTATCAAGTCAAAGAAAATATAAAATGCCTCTAAAGGTACAAACAAGAGTTATCATCACTTCAAAAAATCAGAGTAAAAGGGATTTAGATATTCAGTAACTGATCCTGTTCTCTTTATTTTAAGGAGGTTGGGTATATCTTGAAAGATCATAAAAGGATCAATTTTGAAATTCACCACCCAGAATTAGTCACAGTGCAGGAATTCCACCCTGGAAGCTATCTTGGCCAGCACATACACCCTCCTGCTAGCCTGCCTGAGAGCAAATTGACTCAAGACATTCCCCAGTCCCAGGGACAAAGTGCTACAGGCCACTATCTGATTTAGATAAAAACAACACACACCAAGGGATTTCTCAGCTCTTAGCAGGAAAGAGGTGGCTGAAGGATTACTGGGAAGCTTTGCCTTTTCCTTCCCCTCCCTTTGTCCCTTAATGCTTCAAGGGATGATTGTCTCTTCTGCCAGATAAGGCCAGGTTTGGTTCCAGCTATTCTACCCCAAAGTGTTGTGAATATCTCCAGCAAGAATGCCTTGCAGAGAGGAACACCCAGATTCATTAGACAAGCTAAGGTGCAAGATTTACCATGAGCTGCTGTGATACCTGGCTGAACACAGACCAACACTGATAGACTCAGTCCTTCCTGAGGACTCCTTCATTTAAAGTTCATTGCAATAGTGGTGTCAAGAAAATGAAATTCTCTCTCTGTTCTAGTGTAATTTGGCCTAAGCCCACAGTGACTTCATCCTGCCCCTCTAAGAAGATGAAGATACAGGTTCCAAAATCTCTGAAGTTCTCACTCTAACACCCAATCACTGGGAACAAGCTTCCATCTTCAAAGATGATCATTCAAAATGACAGAACAAAGAATATTCATGGATTTGGCAGATTTGACAATGGTAAGTAAATCCTACAAGATAATTTAAAATTTAATGTTTTTCTGAGCAACAGGAAAGTCTGAAATCCTCAGCTGCGTGCCCTCTTTTTTTCCTTTGGACTAAAGAGATATAAGCAGTTGTGATTTAGAATTAGAGGTATAGACTTCACGTATCCAGCTGGCTTTAGGAACAGGCACCTGTGGTTCCTTCCCAGAGTACATACATACCTAGGAAATTGCATACGTTTAATACACATGACCAACAGTTTAATTTGTGCCACTTAACGGGCACAACTCTAAATGATCTCACTCAGCTCCCTAACACAGACCAGCAGTGCCAGCACCGAGCCCCACACAAGCTGATTCACCCCACCAAAGACCCCCCTCCCAAAGCAGGCACCAGGTATCTCCATCCTGCCTCTCCAGACACACATTTTCCTTCATGGTCTTCAAGAGTGATATCTTCATTTCCCCTTCATCAGATGCAAAGTGTTCAAAATAACAGCCTGGTTACTACCAGAACAGTTACTATTATTTTCCAAGACAGGATTAGCTTGGTTGGGGCTTTTTTTTTTTCCTTAATTGGCACTTTTTTTGTTTTTAAAAAAGCACTGAGAAGGGCGAAAATCACTGAATTGGAGCCAATTCGTTAACACTCCACAGCGTTATGAAAGGCAGAAGGTGTTGCCAGGTGTACACTCATAAGCAACAGAAATTTATGGTGTAAGCAAACATAGATGGAAAAGTCTACTTAGATAATTAGCGCTCATGTGGGTAGACTTTCTGGGCTCTGCTCTCTGCTAACACAAATGTTGGAAAAATTGACACTTTCTACAGTAAATCCAGCTAGAGAGAGGAAAGGAGGCTGAGGCTTGTCCTCCTCTGCACTGGAAAACAGATTTTTTTTCGCACTGAGCAGGACCTGAATCGACAGCTCACAAAGCAATGGCTCAACCAAGGCAGTCTCCCCAAAAAACACTGCAACCATGGGGGCAAGGCAGTGGTGCAGGACTGGGGGGCAGCCTCAGGACTCAGAACTGAGCTCTGTCTAGCAAAGACAGTTAACTTCTGCCTAACCATTGCAAACTGCTGGGAGCAGCTCAGCACACACTCCAAGCTGGGGATTCCAACCCCAACACAAGGTGACCGCCCCAGAAACTTCTCCTTTTTGGGGAGGAGATGCCAAAGGTGTCGGGGACGTGAGGAAATCACTGAGAGAAGACCCACAGGAGAGGTGAAGGGAAGTCAAAAATGGTAATGCTTGAACAGCAATTTGCCACCGAAGTCACGCATTCCCGGCTCCTTGGAGAAGAGGGATCAGATGACCGGATCCTGACTTCTGACCTGACCTAAGCAGATACCACGAGGTTAAAGGTCCGTGCACTAACACAGAGAGAGCTGGCCTCCCTAAAACTCTCTCTTAATCAGTAACCACCAACTCGGAATAAGACATCTAATCTGAAGCTATTTAAAATTCAAACAAATCCTTCTAAGTAATTGCTGTTACTTTCCCTCAAATTCTCTTCTTCCCATTTCAGTTTCACAGGCCATAAACTCTACAGAAAATAATAACTTTTGACTTCCAAGGCTTCCTTTATTAAACTGCCTTACACTCACCAAAGCGGACGGTCATGTTTTTAACAAAGCAGCCAAAAATGAATAGAGCAAAACAGTCTTAATCTGCTTTGCTAAGTCAGTCTTTAGTTTTCCAAATGCGTCTCTATAAATAATCCTTAGCTGCACTGCTAGGCTAGAAGCTTGAATTTCAGAACAAAAAAACAAATATAGAATTAGTGCTCAGTAACCGCCAAAGAAACCACCCACCCTCCCCCAGAAGAAAACAACCACCTCTTTCTGCTTCCACGTTTGATCCAAAGCCATTAAAAGATTTTCTGTTGACTTCAGCAAGTTTTCGGCGGGTTTTTGATTTGGGTTTTTTTCGAGGGGGAGGAGGGCTGGCTTTGGGCTGTTCATTTTGGGTTTTTTTCTTTTACAGCTTTGGTCGAGAAGAGGAATTACAAAATGGCATTGTAAGCCCTTACCTTGTAGCCACCAATGCGATGCTCCTGCTTGAACTCCTTCCCGTTTTTCAGCCACCGCATGGTCGGCGTTGGGTTTCCCATGGCCGGGCAGCGGAACTTGACGGTGTTGGCGGCCGGCACGGCGTGGAGCCTCTTCTCCATTTTGTCCGTGTGTGTCCAGTAAGGAGCCCCTGTTCCAAAGGGACACATCCAGAAACGTCAGCACCTGGAAACTGAGCCCCATCTCCAGCCCCTTCCTCCGGCTGCACGAACCCGTTTTAAGCACGGTTTAAAAAGAGTGTGCCAAGGACTGCAGAGCGTGTGCTGCAAGTGTTCAGCTCAGGGTATTTAATTTGAGACAAAATAGCAATAATTAACCACAGGCAACCTTTGTTCATCACACACCAAGTAAGACACAGGGACCGGGCTCTCATCAGACACTTCTGACCTCGAGCTGAGTTACTGTGATGGTTCAAACTCAGAATTTTTGGCCCTCAGCTGTGAAGCCAGACAGACCAAGACAGAAGATGCTTGGAAGCATCAGTCTTCCCCTTTCCCCTTCTGTGAGAAGGGGGATAAAAGCACCCACCTGTCTGACAGCATGCTAAAGCCTGAGCGTGAGATGACGCCAAGGTGAACTGTATTGCTACTGCCATAGAAACCACTGGAATGCATTCACAAATGGAACATATTTCTGAAATCTTAACCCAAGCAGGGGAAACCAAATGAGTAAATGTGGATCAGCAAAAAACATTTATCATTTTGGAGGGGTTTCCCACGCTAATGAGCCTCTTGAAGTCCAAAGGGTCAGTGACATCCAAAAACATGGCATAGAATGAGTGTCTCTCTCTCAACCCACATTTTCTGAGGTGACCACTTTTCCAGACCCTGACATGGCTCTCCTGGCTCTCACTCACTCCTCACCATGTCCTGGCCCAGCCTGTGCCCATATGAACATCATGAGAAGCACATTTGTCATGTACCAGTAGAGGAAACACAGCAGAACAAAATTTACAACTACCCATTATATGTTTTTACCCTCACAGAAGTAAACTTGGATACAGAGACCCAAAGACAAGGTTATCCCAAATGGATCCTTGCACCACTTCATCAACGTTTCTCAATGTCTTCATGGCATTGCTTCAGTCGTCTCACCACAACAGCTTTGTTTTTTTAAAGTTAAAGATTCAAGATCTGTTTAATAGTAGGAAACATTAATTTCTTTTACAATGGAGTTTTCCTGAAGCAAATCAGATTAGCCTGGAATTTTTAGGACTAGAGGGGTCCAGAAAAATAACTCCATTTCTCTCAGCCCTGTTTCATTTCCTTCATTAGCAGGCCAACACTCCACTGTAAATAAACTCTTCCGTTCCTCAAATATTTATAGCAGTTCTTACAATCAGTGCAAACTCAGAAATCCTGCTACCCCCCTCTCTAAATAAAAATACAGCTGGGCAGAAAATACAGGAATAAATCCTTTAACAAAGTCTCTCTCAGTATAAAGAAAACATTCTAAATGCAAGTCCAATAATGATGCTATGAACGATAAGTGTTTGAGTTTTTGCTTTTTTTTTTTTTTCCCCAAATGGGAAATTGTGTTTAAAATTAAGAAATAGAAAAACAAAACAAAATTTTGCATGTAAACAAAANGCAAAGGCCAAATTACATTACAAGTACACCAGGCAATGGCAGAATTACATGCTGGTACTGAGGGATTAAAAAGCTGTTTTCCCTGGACTGCTACAAAGTCTTCCACAAGGCAACCACTGCTGGGCCCTACTCACAAAGCTCTCACAAAAGGGCCAAGCTCTGGGAAGCTCCCATCAGGCTGCAGACTGGGACCAGGGAGTTAAATGCAGCCACCAGCAGCTCCCCAAACAAAGCTGCTCCACTCAGCCAGGTTTGTGCTGTGCTGTAGTGCAGCCCATCCTCTGGTTTTCTTGAAGATTACTACCCTTTCCACCAACAATCTGCTCCTGGAAGAGTTCCAACACAACAAATGCACAGAGGAAAATCTCTCGACAGAGATGGGTGCAGAAGAGAGGCCAGGCAGAAATGAAGAGAAGCAGCTCAGGTTTGTCCCACAGGAGGGGAAAGGAAACACCCCAGAATGGGAGAAAGGTCTGTTTGGAAATCTTCCCCTCACACAACTCTCAGCATAACCTGCAATGCTCCCAAATTACAGGTCAGCTTGGAGAAAAACATGCAGACATCACATATGGAAAACACCATCTGAAAATGCTCCAAGACATCCTACACTTCTCATTATTGGCAGCTCCTCAGCACGTTCAAGGAAAAGACGAAAAGGCAGCAACATCCACAAACCATCACACTTGCCCTCAAATTGTGCTTTCATCCAGTGATTGATCTGATTGACACACAGCATTCTTCTTTATGGATTAAATCATCACAACCTGAAACACCTTTTAGTGCCTCTATTTGTCCTGAGAGGAAAAACACGGAGCTTCATTAAAATAATGAACAGAGTTAATGAGCAGATACCACCAGGTGCTGACTGCTCTCACTGGCCACATCCATCACATCCCATCACTGCCACCAGGAGAGGTGGAAGAAGGTGGCACCACTGCTCAGAGTTCACAGTAACCACAGGGCAGAGTCCAGCATGGAGCAGCAACGAGCAGCAGGGGAACGGGTGGGAATTCCTGATTGCCTTTAGAGTTCTCATTAGTGCAGAAAATATCCTGCTGACCCCCACTGCACAGACATTACATCTAATCAGCCAAATCTCCTGCATGTGAAATTGAAATTAGGAAGCCCAGGGGACCACTTCACTTCAGGACTCTTCAGTACTTATTTGGACTTATCTGATACAAAGAACTACAAAAGTAGTCAACTCCAAGCCTGCCTGACAAGCACCTCAAGCCGGCAATAGAGCGCCATAAGTGACCACATCAAACCCCTCCAAGGTTTTCAGTACTATTGTATTTGACCTTTAATTAAAAAACACTTCTAGGCAACATCCAATTTTTGCTGCTCCCCTGAGTGGGTTTCCACTCTACAGGATTTGATGAATTTGAACCTTGTTTCATCCTTTCTGAAACTCTTCAAAGCATGAAAGGAACAGCATGTGGATTACATTTAGATACTTTTTTGTTCTTGGTGCCAATTTACCATTGCCTGGCCCAGAAGAAATTGTTTAAAGGGCGATAAGAAAAAAAAAAAAATCCATAAAGTTTCCTGTTGCCTGACCAGAATTCAAGGCAGAGCAGCAGCAT
This sequence comes from Sinosuthora webbiana, assembly GCA_013397395.1. NCBI lineage: Eukaryota > Metazoa > Chordata > Aves > Passeriformes > Sylviidae > Sinosuthora > Sinosuthora webbiana. Next base: position 37 of record VXBN01007196.1, on the reverse strand, counting down.
CTTCAGGGCTACCCAGAGGTCTACAGAATAAATGAGT
>VXBN01007192.1:9676-28325 GCA_013397395.1 Sinosuthora webbiana | reverse complement strand
AACAAACCCAACCCCCAACACAAAGTCACTGTTTTTACTCAAGAATTTGATTCTTTGTGATTAAATTATTTTACCCATATATTATAAGCCTTAGTTTTTTTTCTGCTTCCACTAGGAAAATAAGAGTGCAATTCATGACTTGTTCAATTCATGATCAACACCTTAGTGCAGAACCAAAATAGACAGCAATTCAAAAGAAAATCCAAGCACAGAAGTCTCCTGTAATTTACACTTTTTCACATAGTTACTAATGAAATCAATGCGGAGACACAAATGGGTTAGTACAGCTAATGAGTCTTGAATGCAGCACCTATACACATGATTTCTCATACAGAAACACAGATGACACAAATTAGAAGTTCTGGCAGCCATGTGGTTTTGAACTCACCCAGCAACAACACAAACAGAATGATGAAAACACCACACGAAAAGAACGTGATATAACATGAATGGGCTGGTATATTACTGCTGAAAGAAAATGGTGAACACTTTCCAAGTTGCTTTAAATTCAGCACTGCAGGACCATTTTTTGCAAAATCCCAAGCTGAGACCTACCACTGGCAAGTAGTATTCTTGGTAACAAAAAACCATCACCTCCGCAAGAAGCTGTGACAGGACATAACAGGATAGAAGAGAAGCAGCTTACAGCTCCCATCCTCACATTTCATTAAAAAAGCAATTTTTCTGTTTATCAGCAAAAATATTGGTAGAATTTTCATTTTTCTTCAGGTAATAATATGGCAAAAAGAAAGGAAGTTACTTGTAAGACTGTTCCCATCAAGGTCATTTCACAGTAAGCAATACTGTGCTAACAAATGAATTATTGATCACGTGTCATTTAACACTTGTTATTCACTGGTGTTACACACTCAGTGGTAATTAAGTTTATGCAACAGTGGAAGATGCTGATAGAATTTGTATTAAAACTGCAAGTTCGGTATGTTGCACATACAAATATCTCTAAGACACATTTTAAGAATTCTCAAAATTGCTTTCCTTGGGTGAGATAACCCAATGACAGCTAATGCAGTTTACAATCTCCTGAGTGGACATTCCAAATTAAAGCAGAAATTGAGAAACTGTGTGCTTACAGTATCTTTAATTTTTCTTAGTTTAATACTTCATCATAACCATAACTACTCATGGGCACCCAAATGCTTCCAGAACATATGACAATCTGCAGCAGTCTTAAAAAGACACTCTTCCCAGAGCCAGTTCACAAAAAGTCATTCACCAAACCAATTCTAGTAGGATTGTTCATCACCACATGTAAGGAACTCAAAGCTGTCTGGAAAGAGAAGCAGCGCTACGATTATCTGCTCTGATGCCACACTAGCAGTCCAGTGACAGTGCAGGTAACAGATCTTCGGAATTCTCATACTTAGCAAAAGTGGGGCAGAATTTGTAACCTACTTACAGAGAGCCCATTCTCTGTGTATGTAACGTGGATCTAACCCACTCATCATAACACACAGAAGCAGTTACACAAGTACTTCACCCTGAGTCCCCTGTAAGGCTACCCTTAAAAAAGTTTGTAATAAAGAAGGAATTAGGTATCAAGGTGCCAAGTTAACCTTCAAAAGTTTAGCATGTTTGCTATGCAGTTACCTCTTGATCACATTTGTGAGTTTATTCCATTCAATTTAGTTTTCAGATAATGACTTGAAGACCAGTCAAACATCAGACTCACCACACCAGTGTTGTTCAGCTCATGAGCTGCAGTCCCATATCTAAAGCCAGATGGCAGAATCAACCTTATTCCTGTAAATTAAACTGGACTTGTGAGATTATTTTACCCTAAAAGAGTATTTTACCCTAAAAAGAGCTTCTATCTTCAAGAAAAAACAGATGTGAGAAGCAAGAAAAGAGAATTCTTGAACTAACTTCATTGTTAAGGGTTTCATAGTAACATTCAGTTCCACAGAATAGCATTAAAGAGTACAATTTCTATAAACTGGTGCTATTTGCTGAACAATTAGATTTGGGAATTGAATTGTTTCTTTGCCCTATCTGCTAGTGATTATCTGTCTGCTTAGGGTATGTCATCTCATTCTAAGTGCTGACATACAATGTTCTTTAATGAAATGGCCAGACACAAAGAGCTAGAGGAGAGGATACTCCTGGCAGTAAGAGATTCAGTAGGAAAAAAAGCTTTGGCTGCCTAAAGTTTGATCTACAGAACATGACACCCAAAATACCTTGTATAACAGAGATGTAAAATTCTAAACACTATGCATTTTAAAATTAGAAAAATAGCCGAAAGGAGACCAGCTAGCATTGTGGTATGGTGGACTTTCAACCCTGTTTGCATGGCACTGCCATCAAAACATCTTCAAAATAAATCAACAGTCAAATCAGACTCCTAGAATCTGAGGCCATAATGAACAGTTCTGCCATGTTCAGAGATTGTGGAAATTTGGTATATGACATTGAGAAGAAATCCCCAGAAACAACACATTAAGAGCGTCAAATTCCTCTGTGGAAATCAGTTTAGTAGCCCTCGGTCTTTTCTCATCCTAAGTCCTGAGCAAGACTCCTAAATGAGCTGTTGTTGCCTGTAGTCTCCAGTGGCCAAAAGAAACTCTCATTTGAGGTGAAAAACAAGTATACAATATGCCTTTCCCTAGAAAAGTATTTCCTCTGACTGCATCTCATTCTCATCTCCAGCCAGTTTGGTTTTAGGGCATCCCAAGAGCTGTGCAAACTGAATTGGTTCTAACCCCTTTAAATGTTAAAAGGAGATTCCAAGATACTACAGTAGACCTCTATCTCCCAACATGTGTGCTGGAAGTCTCCCTTCTGCAGAAGGGAGGCAGGAAAACTAACTAAAGCAGTGCTTTTAGCCCAATGATTCTTCCCCCAGCTAGCAGCTCAGTGCGTGAAAATGGATAGTCCGCTGAATATTCCTGCTCAAAAACAGTGAATAAAACAAATGAGAAGCCCAAGATATTTCACAAAATGTACCTTTATTTTTTCATTGAAAAATAGCCCTCTACTGCAGCCCAAATATCCCCCACAGCAACAGTTACCTGCAGGAAACATGGCACACAGTTTGAAACACAGACGTCATAGCTGGAAGTATCAGCAAAAGGTGGGGAGGGGATAGAGGCAGTGATGGTACTGAAATACAGTGTTAAGGCAACAGGTTATCCACGCCACCTGAATCCAAGGCAGTTAGTTTTAGTCACCCTCCCTTCTTCCCAAAGACCACAGACTTCTCATTTGAAGACTAAGTTAGTAAATACATACATAGAAAGTAAAGCAATTTAAGAGTAGCTGATTTTCTAACAGAATTGGTTTCATATAATTAATTTTTATCCCCATGATGCTTAGGAGTTGCTTGATTGCGAAATGCTAGGATAGTTTATAGCACAGCCATTCATAAGGCTGTTACTGAAACTTGATTCCTTGAGCCAAGGGCAAATCTTTGCTGTAGTTGATTGTACTGAAAGAGAAACAAGAATTTAGAGACCAGACTTAATCACTGAGACAGATTATGCAGTACACTTCCTATGTACAACCTTCTGATTCCTGTCACATCTAAACAAAAGACTCCTCTAAAGAAGTTTGCCTACTTAAAATTATGAACTAATTTTACTCCAGTTTTCAATATAGTAACCGTGTACAGGAAAAGACCACATTTTCCATCATCTCTTTACGGATAATCTTCTCTTTGGCTATGTAATCTCTTACTAGGAGAATGTCCAGACAGAAAAATCAAGGTGGGATTTCTCATGTTCACAAGACTTGCATGGAAAACAAAGATAGCACAGGTAAAGGCTATGGAAGTCAGGAGAGGACACCAACGATCATCCACTCTGGGCTGTCAGATTTGTGTAGATAACCAACATACAGCTGAATCATCTACCAGAGGCAACAGTGGTGCCCTCACTGTGGTTGCAGCTCAGTGTATTTCCTGAAAAGTTTCAGTCATTTTTCAGATGAGTTTAAAATCAATCAAAAGAGGGGGAGAAACCCCAAAACCACCTTTTTTTTTCTCCCTCTGGAACATAATGAAAATGTCTTTATAAAAACCCTTCAAATCTTCTTCTACTACGCATGTGAAGAAAAGGCAATTACACTTATAGATGGTTATCTCACATTCTGAAAAAATAGTAGCCTTGTAGTCAAAGATTTATATGTTTTGAACTTTTAGAAGTTCATCTGTATTTTAAATCTCTTTGGTCTGTCTTACCAAGTAGACCGTCTCATATAAAGTTTCCATGAATCACTTCCAGATTCTCTTCCCCCACCAGTGTGCTTTTCACCACCTGTAGCAAAAACATTATAAATTAAAACCTATTTTTGGACATGGAATCTGGACTAATCCCAGGACGTAAGACATTTTTATAAAAATACATGGGAAAAACTATTCCTTTCCTTTGTCCTATATCTGAACTAAATTACCACCCCACACAACACACAGCTAGCTCTCTCCTCATGTTTGATGCAAAAAAATATAGAGGGCCTTGTTTTAAAAACATTTTGTCTTAACACAAGACAGGACTACAAGAATGTGCTGGTTCTTGTACTGTTTAAATGGTAAGGTTAATACTACTTCTTCCACTCCCTCACTTCCTTAAGTATATACAAAAATGAGAAATAAAGGCAATTTTTTTTATTAAAATATTTTCTCACAAAAATACTGAAGACCATACATCTTATATAAACTTGTCAATATACACAAAATTGCTCAAGATTGTTTTAATTAAAACTTTTACACAGTTTTGCACCTGGCCATATCTTTAAACACCTCCAGAATATATCTCTGAGTTACATTCCTTTGATGGAGAGGAAGAGAAGGAAATAACATATGGAATTTTTAAAAAACAAATACAGGTATCTTTAAAAGTCAACATCTGTTTTCTGCTAAACCAGTATGATTCAAAATTAACTTACCTGATTTCTTCACATTTAGTCATTTAAATAGATTGATTAAAACCTTGAAGAAGCACAAGTAACATACCAAAAGCACCTCCAATCTCAGCCCCACTGGTTGGGATGTTAACATTCACAATGCCACAGTCAGATCCCTTTGGCCTACAAACAAAGATAAGGCACAATTCCTCCTTAGGATCAGAAAAGGCTCCCTCCCTAAAATGAGGGCTGTAAAATGTTCAACTAGCATTATGCATAGGTTTACAGAAGACATGAAAGACTGATCTTATTGCCTCAGGAAAGTACAAAATTAATTTAAATTATACCCAAGCCAGCGGAAAATCCTTCCTAAATCCTTGGTGAAGATACTGCTGGAAAGACCTTGTTTCACTTCATTATTCCAGGAAAAAACCTCCTCTTCCTCCTAGAAGCAGCATGTGTCAATGGTTAAGCCATGACTATCCAAAGCAAAACAGTTACAAAGAAGCTCTGTGAGAAAAACCCCAACATACCCCAACAGCCATAATGCAAATGTACAGAATGGCACTGGGCAAATACACAAGTACCAATATTGCCATTGCTGCATGAAACACAGTCTGCTTTTGAACAGATATAAACAGTATCAACAACGAACACTAACAATAGAAACCTATTCCTGTACAGATTCTCACTGCAACTCCAGTGCTCTTCACATAAAGGCAGCCACACAGTGGGGCCAATAGTGGTGATCTCATAGGGCAGAACAAGAGCTACCACTCCTTGAAGCACTGGGACAATTGCATGGATATGACACACGTCTGATATCTGTCTTGTGACTCTACAGTTACCATCCTTAACACCTGTTTCTCCACTGTTACTTTACCTTAAATTTCAGCACATACAATATGGGGGCAAACGTCTCAGTGTGGACAATGGGTGCGTTATGAGGAAGGCCAGTCACAATGGTCGGCTCAACATAGTTTCCAGGGCGATTTATAACCTTCAAAATAGTAAAACATAACCAAGTTCCAATCAGCATCCAGCTTAGTATTAGTGTAGGAAAGGATTCCTTCATGGTCTGATTACTACAGTTGAGAAATCAAAAATAGAAGGCCAGATAGTATGAGTACTTAAATTTTACTTATTTGAGTATTTGAAATATAGAAGCATAACCTATGTCCACTAAGGATGTAATCAAATTGTAAAGTCTAGGAGCTGAAACTTCCTTTCTCCTACTTGTAAGCTACTTAGAATTTAAAGGTATAAAAAAGTTGTCTGTGAAAGACAAGAGAGAACAGTAAGCCAATGAAAAACATCCTGTATGATGATGTACAAGCAGTTGTCTTGAATCTCCAGTATTTCCTCAAGTTAGATACTGTGAGGGACAGAACTGCAATTTTCCTCTGTTATGTGTTTGACATTCACCATTTACATTGCTGTTTTTATTTTCACTATCACTTGCAACTGGGGAGTGGTGTAAGAGTAGCTTCCAAATAGAATTGCCTTTACAGTACAGGATTGAAATTCAAACATTCTCAATCTGACTGAACTAACATCCTGTAGTGGCTGATAGGACAAGCTGAGATACAAGCTTGGCCTAAGCCATCATGTTACTGTAGTTTTTTCCTAGAGAACAAACTGTAGCAGGGAAAATAAAAGTTAACTCACCTTTCCACCACAGACCACAGAGCCACCTTGTTGTTTTGCTTGCTCTACTGCATCAAGGAACATTTTCACTGCTGCTTTGGTATGAAGTGGCCCATACAGAGTGTCAGCTAAAAAAAAAAGAAAAGATCCAGAAGCATACTTTCATGAAAAATTTGTATGTTTGCAAATAATCTTACCACAGCATCTTGGGACTAACTGTTTAATCTGTCCAGGATGAGCCATATTAGCCAGATTCTTCACCTTCCTTTCAGAGCTTGTATTCTAAATGAAACCAGGTATTTCCACCCCCTGGTAAATTGCTAAAATTAGATACTTTGGATCTATAATCACTTCAGAATTTAAACAGAAAGAAACCAACAGCAACTTGTTTCCTAAACCCACGAGTTGGAAATAGCTACTTACAATCCCATGGATCACCAATGCGGACCTGGGCATAGGCCTTGGCAAGCTTTCCCACCACCTCATCATGGATGCTTTCATGGAGAAACTAAAATGTGGTAAGAATGTTGTAAGACAGCGCAGTCTATGACACTATTCCTGAAGTACTACTGCACTTTAAAGGGGGCTGAATGAAGAATGGAAAGAGTGTTGTTCGCATTCAGCAAATCCCAAAATTAAAAAGAGATGGAGGCCAAGGCCTCTGACATAGCACCAACACCAGAAAATAAAGATGTAAAACATCATAAAGATTTAAAACAAGCCAAGAAACAAAAATCTGTCTTAATTTTACCTCATCTCAGATCAGTGTTATTGATGTGTAAACATTTCAGTTCAATGTTCTAGAACAAACACCCAAGAAATTTTATTGGTACAGTTTGAGCAATCACTGCCCATCCAATATACCCAAATCAATTAACCCACATCCATTTTGCCTAATATTTACTGAATCAATCCAACTCTGACAAGACTATACAGACCCTGGCTGGCACTGTAACACTGTAAAACTTATTGAAAATGTTTGGTTAAGAATTAATAATGAAGTAGGTAACACTTAGGTAGGTAGGTAGGTAGGTAGGTAACACAAAAGTAAACCCTTGCTTTACTGCAATATAAACACTGCACCAAAATTTGCAGTAGTCACCAGCAAAGCTCTGGCAATGAAAACAGAAATACAGAACTTGGCCAAGTACTATTTTCCTGACTTACAGCACATTTAAAAATACATACAAAGAAATTGTTTAGAGCTAGAATTACACTAGAATGAAACCATATTCTTATTTCCCCACCATATTTATTTTTGACAAAAATGTGTTTCAAACATTATTTGCTGCTCTTCACAATATCAGGAATTCTTAGGCATTTCCTGAACCAATTTGGAATGAAGTTAAAATTCAGAGCTACCCAAACCAGACCATACTCATTTACTCACCAGCCTTCTAGCAGTTGTGCACCTCTGACCTGCTGTTCCCACAGCAGCAAATAGAGCAGACGGGATGACTAGGTTCAGATCTGCATCTTCAAACACTTTAAAAAAATTAAAACATGAGAATGTTACTGAAGTAAAAAGGCAGTTTACAAGACGTAAGATGCTAAACAATATTAGAAATGGACGTGTTGGTCAAGAATCATTAGGAACAGTTGCACTAGCACAGTATGATAAAATAAAAACAAACACCTTGCAACTCCTACTATTTCTCCACAGCTGGAATTAGACACACACAATTGGACATAATTATAGGTTTCAACCACTGAAGAGAGCCTTTTGCAATAAAGTTTGCAAATAATTTCACCTTCCTTTTAGTACAAGAAACTACAAGCAATTTCTTGCCATTTCTCCACCTTGTCTGTCTCACACAGAGAAGTTTATCAGCAAAAAGTAACAATCATAAAGTGTATCCAGATGGCCTTGCAAAAAGCATAGCTAAAACATACAGGTGTACATTAATATAGAACGCACAATGAGCTGAACAAATTCATCTGACTAGAAGACACTGGATGTTTTATAAAGCTCAAAGGATCCCCAAGATATCACTCAGCTTAACCAGTCCCACAAAAGTCTCTTAAGCACCCAAAACTATTATTAACTTTCATTAAGTTTGGGACAAAGTCCAACCAAACAATCATTATGTGATCATTCAAAGCCAGTAACAGAAAAAGCAGATCATTACCATTAAAGAATTTTCAAAGCAAAAAACAAGTTTACACTATTGGCTACAAAGCAGCATAGGAAAATCACCTGCTCAAATGTGATTTTCAAGAGCAGATGATGTAACATCTTGTTTGTACTTCAAGAGAGTATTTATATATAAATAAGCACATTTGTCCAGAATATGAGAAAAGTGAAACAAAAGGCAACAGCACCAAACAACAGCAATTTAGGTATTTATTGAGCTTATATATTCTTTCTGCCATGTTGTTCAGCTTTATAGTATTTATGTTATTTATCTAGGAACAGGATCATATCCTAAGGTACTTCAACCTGAAAAATGTGCTACTGAAATAAATACTTGCATGTTTTTCTTTCAAGTACCATAAGTATCTTAAACTTTATATATATGTATTTATACCCTAAAATGCTAAAAATGTAGTGCTCATGAGATTACATAAAAAAGTGCAGTCAGACATTTGAACTGGCTTCCCACAGAAATGATGGAGTCACTTTCCATGGAAGTATCCAGAACGTACGAGGAAATGGTACTTGGGGACATGGTTTAGTGGTGCATATGCTGGTGTTGGGTTAAGAGTTGAAGTCAATCTTAAAGATGTTTTCCAACCTTAATGATTCTACACTTAAAACTATCCTAAAATCAATCTTATTTAATTTAGCACTGTCCACAACCCATCACTGAAGCTTGCTGCTTCTCCCATTCTGTTCTCCTCTTCAACACTGATTACTTAAAAGACCTTGGACTCTCACTTTTTCTTAACACACTGCTCCCTCCACAATACCAAAGACAGAAAAACTCCACAATGTTCTACTATTCTATACAAACTATATATACTTTTAAAAGCCCAGTGTGGGGGGGAAAAACAAACAAACAAACGAAACAGGAAAAACGGCACAATTAGCTATGAATATTTGCATACTTCCAAATATCATCAATGGGACTGAATTTCTACAGTGCATATTACCAATAATAGCATTGTTTCCTCCCAATTCCAGCAGGCTTCGACCTAATGAAAAACACAAAATAAATTATGTCATGCACACAAATGTTCATTTCACCTCAGCCTGAGATCACCTCTAACTAGAGCTAAACTTCACGAAAGATATGGATGTTTTTATGGATAAACAAAACATTTTAGAGATCACAGTCAACTAATCACTCTAGCCAAAGCAGAAAATTACACCAAATATGTCATCTATCATACGTTGTGAAGATACCTGCACAGCGCTTAGGGCACAAAGAAGTTTAAAAAGATAGGCAAAAAACTAGCACCGGAAAGAAAAAGATGAAAACAGGAAAAATTCGCTGCAAAATACTTTGACATAGATAAAGAAAAAGGTCCTACAAAGATCGAAATGCACACGAAATTTAACTAAGCTCATTTATTTCCCTGGCAACTGTTTACCTACAATCTGAGACAAAAAATCACAACCTACATCTGGGTGAATATATACTATCTGTTCTGGTTTCTGGGGGGCATTTTTACACTTGTATGAACTTCAAATGTATGAAACCGAAAAAACGTGTTTGCTAGGTGCTGTTTATAAACCAAGTAGTTAGAACCCAACACCTGAGATTCTTGCCTGTACGCTTTTAAATATTTGCGATAAAAACAGCACCTCAAAAATAATCTATTTTCTACTATATTTATCAGGAGTAAAAGGTGAGAGGGAACACATTCATGTATTCTAGTCACATTACCAAAATACCGTAAGCCCTGGTTGTTCACCCTAACAATCTTCATACAATTAAACACTAATGGACACCACCACACCTCTCCCCAAATTAACTGTAGGACTCTGGATTTGTGGATGAACTGGAACAAAAAAAAAAATCTGAATTGTAACAGAACCAACTGAAAAATGCTGTACATATCTACAAGCATTTTCAACCCCCCATTTATCCAAGCCAAAAAAAGAAAAAGAAGAGGTAACACAGCTGAAACAAACTTATTTTAAAATCTTACAGGCACCGCTGTGGTGGAAAGAAATAGAGCAGAACCCACACACTCACCAAATCTCTCCTGAACCATAAGCGCTACTTGTTTGCCCACTTTTGTGCTGCCAGTGAAGGACAAGAGGTCCATCCTCTCATCTTTTGCCATTGCTGTCCTGCACAATGGGACATAAAGCACTGCGTTCAACAAAAGACACACAGACAGAAAAGCAGCTTACACCTTCCACAAACATCAGCTTCAACCAGGGAGATCTTTAAAGCCAGAGACATTTCTTTGACACATCAGGTGACTGAGCTAATGGCAGGAAAGCTTCTTCTTAGCCAGAAAAGAGGAACAAGGCTGCTTCCACCCACCTTTTCAGGTCAAAAAAGCATCATCTGTAGCAGCACTGAAATTCAGTCTAAAGTATACCATGAGATCAGCTCCAATTGTTATAATCCATAAGAAAATATGCAAATCTATGCTTTTTTTTTCAATGCTTGCCATGTGCTTTGCTTTCTCTTAAAACACTCAAAAGATATATTTGCATACACATTTGTACTGGAGATTTCCTCATTGTAAACATCAAACAAAGTGATTCAGATTACACAGCTTCCAAGCACAGGTATACACTTATGAGCATGTGTAGACTCCTGCATGAGCATGGAAAAGGAGAATTATTCTCCTCCACAACTAAGCTAAAAGGTTAATGTACTATACATTGAAAACTCTCAAGAACATGGTAATGGGAACCTAATATTAGCTGTAATCTTTGGGTGTAAGCATATGCAGAGGTGGAATATAAACTCAGTCATGTCTCTTCATTAAATATCTGACAAGATCTTTGCTTGCAGCTGATCTCACAACAGCAAGTAGACATATGTATAATATTTAGTGCAGGGCCAGAGTTTCAGAGCAGCTGATAAAAATCAGCTGATAAAAATGTACTGGGAACTCCTAGAGACTAGAATAACTTAACAAGAAGTACCTCAAAGAATATTTTTTGCCTTTTATAAAGCTTCACAAAACACAAGAAATGTTACTTACCCAATGTCGGCTCCACCACAAACCAGAGAGCAGATTGCTCCAGGCAACTTGTTATCCTCCAAGACCTTGGCAATTATCCTGGAATCAAAGATGCAAAAATGTTAGAGATTTCTGACAGGTGCAAATAGGGAATGAACCATTAGAACTCTCTGGGGGTTTTGGGGTAGTAGTGGTTTGGGGTAATTGTTTTCAGGAGTTAATATTAGATCGACAAGACTTACCTATTTTAATTACCTATTTTAAGGGGCCTATTTTTATTTAGCATTTTAAAAATAAGTGTTATTGGTAGTGCACAGTAAGTATTTAAAATGCTAATATAAAGTAACAATGAACCTAAAGGAAGTATCACTATGATTTATTCATTATCATTTATTCTTTGAAGAAGTTCCCTTTTTATTGAGACCTAGATCAAAGAAACCAGAACTCACTTTGTAACAGCAACACTAACAAGGGATGTTGTAGGAGCACCCTTCCTAGAAAGAAAAAAAAATTACATTATCTTCATATTCTTTTCAATTCTTAAAGAATAAGAAATAATTAAAATAAGCAAATAATTCAAATAATTTTTAGGGTCTCTAATCTACAACACACTTTGTTTAGGCTGGTTTTCAGATATAAATTAAGACAGGAACTCAAGCATTTCCTTCTGCAGCTGAGCATTCAAAACTTCTACTTAAATCCATGTGGACAAGGCTAGGCCAGAATTTAGAGTGAAAGAGGTAGATGAAAGCAAAGCAGGAGACAGAAAGTAAAGCTACTTATTTAGATTTTTAATCTTAGCTGTACCAACTGAATATGTTAACTACCACTGTTGCAAGCCCTCACCCTGGATTCTTTATTCACAGGCCACTTGGCTAAGTCCTGGAGGCATCTGTACCATAGTACCTCACAAAAGAGGTTATCACAAAATTAAACAAAGCTGACTACAAAACAGACCTAAAAATAAAGAGAATTTAGGCCTACATTAGATAGAATCAAATATCCAGAAACGCCCGACACTAAATAGCAATTTCATGTCTGAGTTAATAGCTCTCTAATTTAAAAATCCTGTTAGCCACGTGGAGAGCTAGATCTTACCAGAGGCAAGCATTCCCACAGATCATTGCAATTGCACTGTTCCACCCATAAACTGCCACGGGGAAGTTGAAGGCTGTGATGATTCCTACTAGCCCAACGGGGTTCCACTGCTCTAAAAGGGCATGGCCAGGTCCTGCAAGCAAAGCCACAACATAATGCACTTTTCATCCATTTAATGTTTGTGGTTTTTTTAAAAGGGAAAATATGTAAGCAAGAAACCTAGCATCACTCCGCAGTCTACCACAGCATTAGGTTGCAAGGAGCTGTACTGTTTGTGCTCTGCAGCTTACCCGGATCAAGGTTAGCTAGACGTGCAAAAAGCTAATGATCTGACATACAGATCAGTTTTATTATTTAAGCTATTCAGTTAACATAATGATGACTTGTGGTAATCAACAACTGACAAAGAGGTCTCTCCTTTCTAATTACACTTTCAAACTTTTTACATACTTTACCATACTTTTCATCAATAAAGAAATCAAAGAGAATCTAATGCTTCATAGAACAGAGAAAATGGATGGACCGACCTGCTTATCTGTCACTTCATTAGGAACTTCAACAGCTGGCACTAATGCCCACCATATCTATTCCTAAAGCTCCCTAAGTAACACACAGAGCAGAGATCTTGCTACACTACAAGACAGTATATTTAAGCCTCCATATCTTCATTTCTTTAAAGTGAAAAAAATAAACAAACAACAAACAAAAAATAAACAAACAAAACCAAAAAATAACACAGACTTACTTTCTGAAGGCAAAATAGGTCCACCAATCATTCGGGACAAACCAACCGCGTAGTCACAGACATCAACATACTCCTGCACTTCCCCAACACCCTCAACAAAAATCTTTCCCATTTCCAAAGAGACCTGAAAAAATTCAGAGTAAGACCAACCTTTTTTACAAAATTCCCTTGGATCCAAATATTTTGTCTCCCTCTAATGTCAGGTGTACCTACACACCAAGTAAGATTTTAACACACATTTCTTCAGTAGAAGCTTCCCCAGTTATTCAGAACTTAGAGAAACAACTCACAAGACACCTGGACAAGGGTCATATCCCAATACAAAAGGAAGAAATTAGAAAAGTAAATTAAAGGAAAAAAAATTANCACCTGGACAAGGGTCATATCCCAATACAAAAGGAAGAAATTAGAAAAGTAAATTAAAGGAAAAAAAATTAAAAAAACAAACAAACAAAAAAAAAAACTATTGAAAGGAACATCCAACACTAATGAGGGTCATATATTTAGAGCAACAAAATCTTGGATTTATATCAGCAGGCTTGCCTACATTGTGTGCCAGGCAAGGAACAAGTTGGAAAAGAGGGATTACTCTGCTCCAGCAAAAGAAAACAGCTGCTTACATTTTCCGTAAGCAAACTACTCATTTTACAACATGTCAAAGATAATCTGAGAGATTTCATTTGCAGATATTGCTGAAAATGCTTATACATGTTTAATATTTTAGTAAAATAAGATGTTAAGAACCGATTTTCTGAAGTTGATATTAAACTACATCCTTCTTTTAAAAAGATGTTAGATTTACTCAGTTGAAATACATCAGTGAGAATAAGCTGATATTTGAAGATATCTTCATTCAAAAGTGAGAAAATTTGAAAACTTAGGAACTGAGAAGTCACCTACTCTACTTCCACTCAGTTTTGTAGTCATGCTCTGATAGCTAGGTGTGACCCTCATGCAGATATCACCTACCACTTTACAATGATGATAGTATTTTAAAAAGGCTGTTAAGTGAGGAATTGGGTTCAAAGGATTCCCACGGGATTTTTCTCTCCATGTGGAAGTTAACATAAAAATGACTAACTGTATTTCTAAGATGCCTGTGGTCATCTCAAGACAGAAGGAACAGCCCCCATCTGTGACCAAAAACAGAGCAGCATCAGACATATTTACTTAGGAACACAGCAGTGGGTCTGAAAGTGCAGTAGAAATACCTGGATACTTCACCAGGGCATGACAGGGTGAGGCTGGAAACCTCCTACAGCGTATGAGAATGATGAGTTTCGATATGGTTCCTTTTTCAATATCCTAAAGCCAAGCAAAGTCCTAAAACCTGAGTAGCTACTGCACGTCTTTCACCCTGAAATTCATCCTCAATCCTAGCAGAGCTGAACAGACACATTATGTGTTTGGGAAAACTAAGAAAATGTGGCAAGAAGCTCTAATTTACGGTTCTACTGTTTTTGAGTACAGGAGTACCTCAGTACACTAATTCCACCACAGAAACTGTGCTGAGGAGACAACATCAATGGAAACAGAAGAAAGTTTTGAAGTTTAACAATATGGGCTTGACTCCACATGGAGTTATTCACTGACAGCTGTTTCTGAACAGAGGCACAGAGAGGCAAGGCCTGTAAAAAGAAAGTGGAAGTTCCCCACTTGTCTCCTTTCTTCCCCTAGTAACTTGCAAGAGTTTTATAGGAGTGGTCCTTCAGCCTTTATATCCTGCATGGCACTGCAAGACCATCTCATTAAGACCATCCCTACTTCTGAAGCCTCGTATTTCCACATGTCACGTGGCAAAATCCTGCAGATACCAGAAAGAGCTCAAGGTTAAAAGCTCTGTATATTAGAAAAAAAGTCTTTTTCAATAAACTTTTAGTATTAAAAAGTGCCCTATCTGACAGGCAGGAGTGAAAATAGCAGGGCAACAGTTGTACCACTCATCCCAGAGAGGCCCATAATGGATTTTCTTTTCCTGTTATAAATTGTCATTTCACAGAATCATAGAATATCCTGAGTTCAAAGGGACCCACAGGGATCATCAACTCTTGTTGTAATTCGTTAGGGGAATGGTCTCTCCTTTTGATCCCCTGCAATTTCCTCCCTTTGACCACATGGAATGACCCTCCACACCTTCCTTGACCTAACTGGCTGAGTGCCAGGACCCTCCCAGAATAGAAGACTAGATAAGACCCCTCTATTTCTTTGTTCTCTCTCTTTTGGCCCCTGGAACCCTTTGAGAATAAACGTCTTGGAATAATCCGGGGCTAAGAGCCTCTTTTGGAATCTTTTGTCCTGCCCTTCTGAGATATTTCCTCCAAAGCCTCTCAAGAGCTAGTCCCCGGGGGGGGCTACGTGGGAATATTTCAAACTCTAGCTCCTGGCCCAGCACTATCCCCAGGAATCACACCATGTGCCTAAGAGCATTGCCCAAACATCTCTTGAACTCTGCCAGGGCTGGTGCTGTGACCACTTCCCTGGGGAGCCTGTTCAGTGCCCAGTCACCCTCTGGGTGAAGAACCTTTTCTAAACAAGTTACCAACACAGCTTCATGCCCTTTCTATGCCATAATACTTTTTAAATTTTTTCTTATTTTCAAAATTAAAACTTAACTAGGCAAGCTAACAAAACTAACAGCAATTATTTAACAATTGCTAAGGTTAGGGTTGCAGAGAAAACATAGTATTATTAAAAAAACACCAGTTTTGACACACCCCTGGCTCTCATTCCCCACTCCCCCCACAAAAAATGTAAGCTACCCCAGAAAATACCTTACCAAGCTTCCTAGAACTTTGATTTTTTGTCTCAGGGCATCACCAATCTGTCGTACTATTTCTCCACGTTTAGGTGCAGGGATCTAGTCAAAACCAAACAGAAGAATCTATGTGAGACTGAAAATCTGTAACACTGCTGTATATATACTGCTAGTTTTCTGTCCTTGTAGTAAGAAATCACTGCTGTGCTTTTTTGTTTATCTTCCCAAGACACTGATACTTGTTCATTTTTATCATGTCCACTGTTCTACAAGAAACTGTTTCCCGCCTCAGAGACTGATAATACTGCAAACATTTTGTCCGTTCAAAACTTCAGTTCCACTGAATATTGCCAAAAGCATTCAGATTGTTAATTCTGTTACTTCTGTTCAACTACATCACCTGCAATGAAACCAACAATCAGCTGCACCTCATGAAAAAAGCATTTCTCATAAAAGTACACTTACTGGTTTCTGAACCTTGAAGTGTACTTAATACCACACTTTCAAACTTTCTTTCATGACATTTTACTTTGATAGCAGAAATTAGGACACATAGAAACCTCAATCATGAAAATATTAAGCTCATACACCAACTCTTAATATATTTTTTAACATGGTATCAATATGGTAAATAATAATCAATGGCCAAGATCAATTTGCAAACTATATGCAATGGGATTTACAGGTTTAAAACAGCACTTCTCTGTAAAAACAAGACTGAGGAGAAACGCATAAACCATGCAAGCATATCTCTTTACGGGCAATATCCTTCAAGTAAGCTCATTCCTAACAACAAAATTCACAAATTAGTAACAAATAGCTTTGAGAAAAAGTCTTCAAGAAACATTTGATGTGTTGATTCTTCATCTGTTGGATTGCTTTCAGATTATTTCCAAACATGTTATGAGTCAACAACATTATACTCACAAATTTTAACAAAAGAACATGTACTAGCATATCCTGAGGAAGCTGAGGAAGCCGTTTTGTTCATCCTGAACTTTGCTGTCTTCACACAAGGTAAACTACTTTGCTGGCTAAAACAGAGTGCACATCACCTTTTGAAATTCAGGTTTCAGACTTTACCAAAGAAACAACAGGTAGCTGTAAGAAGCAAGACTGGCACAGCCATCAGCAGAATGGGTGCTGGCTGGACACAGCTGGTACAGCTGCATGAGGATCTACAGCTTGCTAAGGAGAAATAGCTTAGCTATTATATACAACATAACACTAATGCTTTTGAACAACATAGCTGTTCTGTGAAATACCAAGACAATGGGTGAACAAAACCCCCCATGTTTATAACTAGCAGTCTTGCTCACACTACAAGAACAAGGTGAACAACGCAAGATCAATACATCCAAGTACTCCACAGTGTTCTCCCAGAAGAAAGCAGGGGGCTACAGGAAATGAAACATGCACAGGGATAGTTTACTTGCCACAAGGTTTCTGAACTTCACCAGACCTCTTGGCAACAGCTCACAGGCACAAGCCTTGGTAAATCTGCCAGGGTTTTCAAAACAAACATATCCCACAAGTCAGTGTTCTCATCTTTGTACCCCAACGGTATCACAGATTATCTGAGTTTGTTTCTTGAGGTCTCCATTGCAGATTTTTGTTTTAATGCACCACACACAGTATGAACACATCTTTACACCTCCACCTTATGGGGCAATTTAACAGTCTGTCTCTGCCAGAGATCTGCAATAAAAGAGAAGTCGCCATTAACTTACATCAGCCCAGACCTTCCACGCCTCTTTAGCCTTCTTTACTGTTTCTTCATAATCCTCCAAATTACCCTACATGAAGAAGGACATCAAATTTAGGAAAAACAAACCCCCAAAAGAAATGCCACAAAAAAAACTTCTGCATCCAACTCAAGAGATTTTTATAGAGTACTTGCACTACAGGATGCTAGTATCCTGACACAATTTGGTCCCAATATGACAAGCTGTCTGAAGCCACTGTCAATGAGAAGCACATGCTGCCTAAATTTAAAAACAAAACAAAACCACACCCCCCCCAAAAAAAACCAAAGAAAAACAAACAAACAAAAAAAAACAAACAACAACAACAAAAAAAAAACCACACAAAAAAACCCAAGCAGAAATTTTCATTCGGGTGTTAGAGGAAGCTCCATATAGACTAACGGTCTTATATATGTTTATATATATACATATATGTAAGTATGTCCTACTCCATCAGCCTCACGAGTCATCAAGGGCTAGTTAAATCCTAATACACAAAAGCAATAGGTTAATACAGTGCTGTTCTTACAGTAAAAACTTCAACAAATTTACTACTTGAATGTCACGTTGCTCTCCTTCCTACTTCCTCCCAGGCCACTCATTCCTACTAAATAGGCACAATCACTCCCTATTTTGCAATTCCCCTCAGAACAAACAAAAAGGGAAGGGAAGGGAAGGGAAGGGAAGGGAAGGGAAGGGAAGGGAAGAAAA
>VXBN01007176.1:0-65182 GCA_013397395.1 Sinosuthora webbiana | reverse complement strand
TATATTCTTTTTTCCTGTCAAACTGCAGAAGTTTTGCTTTGCCATAAACGTGACATGGCAGGCACAGAGTCACATTTACCAACAGGGTGACCAGAGGAGCTGTGGCTGTCCCTGGATGCCTGGAAGTGTCCCAGGCCAGGCTGGACAGGGCTTGGAGCAGCCTGGGATGGTGGAAGGGGGTGGGATGGGATGGGCCTTAAGGTCCCTTCCCATCCAAACCACTCCAGGATTCCCTGATATGATTCCATGAAGTCCCAAAGCTGAGGGGATGGATGGGAAGGGTCTCCTGAGGAATCCATTTCACAGGGAGGTGACAGAAAATTTTGCATGGGGTGTTTGTACTGAGGGTGGATGAGAACTGAGATTAGAGTCAGTGCCAGTGGTGGGAGGGGCACAGGCCTTGGCAGGGGTGTCCTGGAGCTTTTATTCCATAATTGAGGACATTGGTCAGCAAAATGATTAAATAAAGGGGTACCTGGGTACCTGCTGAAGGCTGAGTCACCTGAAAAATTAGTTTGCTGAAGCTGCCCTGCACGAGTTCCAGGAACATTTACACTGACTGGGGTCTTCAGTGTGTGCTCAGGGTAAGCTTCCATCTCAATTCTTTGCTGAATCAGGATATTAAGTTTGCAAAGAAAATTAAAATAGATTCACTGAGAATGATGTAAATCTTTATGCTCACAGTAGGGCACAGAAGTAAAGTGAATATCCTGGTAATAAAAGTACCTTGTAACTCGTGGAATGAACAAAGTTCCCAGAATGGTTATTACATGCTGTATTTTCTGTTTTGGATTATTGAAATAGAATTACTGAGAATTAAATTGTAAAAAAGGCCTCTTCTTTTTTACTTTCATAATTATTCCTTCATCCACATAAAACTCTTCTCTATCTTGAAATAGTCTTGGTTGGTTCTGGAAATTGCTGTAGCATAAGTAAAACCAGTCTAATTGAGATTCATAAATCCACTTTTTAACAAGTACAATTAGGAATAGTTATATGAGACCAGCTGGAAAACATTAGGGATGAAAATTTACCATAGGAGGGTTTTTTATGTGTTTGAGACATTGTTTGATACCAAAACCTAAATTAGATCACCAGAGAAATGAACCTGCTATTTGAAATCTAATTTGTACACAGGAAGTTAATTCTGAATATTCCTATTGATAAAAATTTTATTATTAGGTCTTGTTAAACTGCCTGTTTTTAATGGAAGTCTGACTTTCACAATGCTTTTCCTATAATTAAAATATGAGAAGTAGCAACTTGATTATGTGGAGTGCATTTGTGTCCGGTGGCTGTGTAATAAACTTCGGTGCAAGTCAATTCTATTATCTATTATGATTTTTTGAAAGTAGAGAAGTTTATTGTGCCTAATTCCAACCCAACTCAACTCAAAGGAATTGTTCAGTTGATGTGTCTGGGATGAACATTTCAGCAACCTAAGCACAGGTTTTAAACATAGTCACACACAGCCACTTCAGTATCTAAGACTCACATCTTAAAATTCTCTTAAATAGAAGAGCTTTTGAGAAAATATATTTATTTCTTAAGAATTTAACAATTAATTCATGTTGGTTACCTATAATGCTCAATCACGATCAATAGACGAAATCATGGAAAATCCATTCTCTACTTGTGGCTGAGTTTTCTCTTTCCTCCTCTTGCAATTCAGGCTTTATTTGGAAAGTGCTGTTGCCACAAAGAAAGAATGCTTTTAGCCTAATTGAACTGTGTGTCTTTAAACAACTTCTTCTCAGTCAACTTTGAGGTGGTTTTTTTTTCTTATTTGTGGTTAATTGCATTTCCCTCCTGGAAAATTGGACAAATCAATGTAAAAGCAAGAAGATAATTATTATTTTTTTAGGATAAATAGGTAAGCCACGTTCGCTATAACGAGGCGTCTGTGAACAATCCAAACCAAGGACGTAAATTCACTGCAGTCAAATGTTTTACACCATTGATAAATTTGACACGTTTATTACTCATCTAATTAAATTGTGCATGCAGAGCAGGCAGGAACCAACAATGTATGCAGATGTCACA
The DNA here is from genome assembly GCA_013397395.1 of Sinosuthora webbiana. Taxonomy (NCBI): domain Eukaryota; kingdom Metazoa; phylum Chordata; class Aves; order Passeriformes; family Sylviidae; genus Sinosuthora; species Sinosuthora webbiana. Next base: position 63,139 of record VXBN01007176.1, on the reverse strand, counting down.
TGGATATTTAGTACACTGCTGATTAAGATCAGCTCGTTTACATCACACTGGGCTGATTTGTTATGATCAAACAAAACATGTTCAACAGAAAAGAAAATGATTGAGCCGAGCTCCATTCTCTGGAAGTTCGAGACTCAGCGGTTTTACCAGGAACATGTGGGTGAAATTAGCAGGAAAAGAGGGCAGGAGCAGCCAGATGTTCTCTTGCTGCACTTTTTTGGCCGGGAACGCTCTGGGAGCACACAGGAGGTGTGACTGAATGGGCTTGGGGACGGTTCCTGCACAGATGCAGTGGTGTGTGGCATTCCTGTGGCCACAGTGTCCCAGGGTTTGGGAGATGAGAGCTCAGGGAAGCTGGTGAGGAAAGCCAAACCCCAGGAAGCAGCTGAGGAAAGCCAAACTGTTCTGAAGAGAGGCTTCAGAACTCTCTGTTCCCATGTTTTTTGCACAGATCCCAGTCCCCACAGGCTCCTCGTTCATCTGCTCTTCCAATACCTGCAGCAACAACCGAATCAGTCCCTTAGCAGCAGGAACTGGGCTTTCCCTTTTTGTCAGCCCTCTCCCATAACCCATCCCATTGTGAGGTACAAGTGAAGGGAAGGGGCATCTCTGCCTCCTCCTTGAAAAGCACGAGGCTTGCAAGGTTTGCTGGCAGCCAAGGGAGGCCAAGGTGGGTTTTGTGTCTCTGCCTGTATAACTCAGCCCAAGCCATGGCCTGAGTGACATCACACTGTCAGCGAAGAAGGCCGCACCACAGCAAGGACTTTGTAATCAATATCTTTCTGCCCAACTTTATGAACTGGGTTATCACCTCAGAAGGTGATTTTATTTGTTAGGTAATCAAACTGGCTTGTATTCAGTCCAGAGCCATTTATATCGGGCAATTAATTACCACTTTTTATGGCTTCCAAATTTACTTTTTAAAGAATTACATTGCCAGGGGCTTTCTATTTCTGGCAAGACTAGAGTGGTGCCAGGATTGGGGTACACACATCCATATGTGTCAAATCCCTACTTGTTTTATCATGGAATCCTGTGAAGGCAGTTAGCACAAGGATAAATACCAGGGAAAACCTGTGCCTGCCAATAATGGAAAGCAGAGATGCAAAGACTTTGCTCATCATCTGGCTGGAACTCCAGAAAGCGGAATTCTAAATGTGGAGATTTTCTCATTCCCAGCCCTTGAGTCTGTAGTTTTTGGCACTGCCTGAATCAGAGAGAGTTTCAGACCCGGACTGGGACCGTTGAGGGTTTGTAACATGAAAAGTGGCATTTGGGAATTCCACGTGTAAATGGGCAGATCCAAGGTGCTTTCCAGGGATCTCCTAGCTCAGCACCACCAGAGCTATAGGCCAGAAAATAGGATGGAAATGATCTAGATGACAGATCCATGTTTAAGAATAATCACAGGTTTTGGAACATTTGGAGATAAAAGCAATAATTTCTGGGGACTTTTTTGTTTCTTACTTTCAGAACTGTCAAGGAATCTAGTAGGATTTCAGGCCTTTTATTACTTTGAGCTTTTGACTCCTTGAGTGTGTAGGGGTCTGCTTGGTTCACTGGAGTGTGTCTAAAACAAGAATCTCCCTTTCTGGCCCTGCAGCCAGGAGGAGACAAGGAGATTGCTGATAAGAAGTTGATAATGCTTTAGTTTATACTAGTATGCTCTTTTAGAGCTAAAAAGCTGATGTAATTCAGCAGAGACACCATTAACTTCAGCAAATTTAAAGCACTTCTGTAAGAGAGCATGAAACTCATCCCATGATTTGATTTTGCTGCTGTATTTTCAATCTGGTTAGGGGATAACTCAATAACATTTTCCAGTCAGCTCCAAATTAAATGCAAAATCTTTGTTCTTCAACTGAATAACTTCTAACTTAGAAATAGCCAGAAATATCCTTCCCTGAACATCCTGTACCTGGAGGAAATGTTGTGCCTCATACAAGGACCATGGTTTTGGCCACTGGCAAAAGGATGTCCTATGGCTTTGTCTCAGAAAATACACTCAATTTTCCTCTGAAACTCTGCCATTACCCCTCTTAATCCACTTCCTTACAGAACTTACAAAGCACTTTAGGTGTTTCTAGTTTTTAGTTTGCATTTTAATCTCTTTTTAGTACAAATTCCCAGCCTGTTTCTGTAAGTTCATCAAAAGAAGTTGCACATATTCCTTTACTGTTTGTGTTTCCAAGTACTCCTCCTTCCTTGTGTCCCACAACACTCTGAACCTTCCCAGGCTATACAAGGCTCTTTAGATTTAAAAATTTAGATTTTGTCCTGGTCTACTTTGGTGATTTTATTGCCTCACTGAATTCTTCAGAGGTGCAGAGGAAATGAGCATTTAGGACAAAAATAAGGAAGGGACTTTAAAGGGACCATTCCAGTTGCTTTAGGTGTAAGATTTCAGGTGGAAACGTGGCATCACTGAAGGTCTTCCTCTTCTCTGGAGTTACATTTTCTTTCCCCCTGACACTGCTTTCATTTTATTACAAACTTTACCTCGATAATCAAATCCAGCCCAGCACATGACATGAGGTCTCTTCTTGCTGTGGCCAAGTTCACATGCATAATTCCTTTTAATACAGCAGCACATCAAGAGGAAAAGGCACCACTTGGTGCTCTCAAAAACTCAGCTCCAATATTAAAAATCACATTCCTGGAGCAGTTGTACATGGATCTGTCTGGTGTCAGAACAAGGAAAAGCACATTTTTCAGTCATTTAAAATACGTCAGTCAAACGGTATCTGAGTGTACCTGCTGGCTTCAGTGACCCTCAGGTTTTTAAGGAACAACTGGTTATTTGGATATAAATGTAGAACTGACTGACAAGATGAGTGAGCACCTCTGATTTACATAATTTACAGTTTCTTTTGCAAAATGAGGACATGCTTTGTGGGGATAACTTAGAGTGAATTATCTTTGAACCATCTGCTGGAACCTTGGAATACTTTGAGTGATGCTTTTCTGGTCATCATTAGGAAATATTTCAAATTGAATTCCTCTGTTATGGGAGAGGTTTAAGAAGGAAAATTACACTCTTGTAAGTTCTTCATGTAAATAGAAGGACTGTTCTCAGGTCTATGAGCACGGGAGAAAATAGGAGATAGAAACATACCTACATTTATATATAAAAGAAATTCTGTATATGTGTGTATATATATAAAAAATAGATTATTCAATAGATTTTATTCTCTGGAGTTGTGATTCTGTGGTACTCCCTTTATTTGGTTAAAGAAAGGCCATTTCTTTCCATGTTGCTGACAAAACTGTTCATGGTAGGTATATATTTAGGTATAGATGGTACAATGCACGTGACAGCAATGGGAATATCAGCAGCTTCCTGTAGATTTTAGGGTCAGTATTCAGTTGTAGGATTAATGTAAAATCATGTCTTTTTTTCTAAGCATATAGCAGAATTAAAAAACCCAAATTACACTGGTACCTAAAAGTTATAATGAGACTTCACCACAAACAGTAGGAATTTTCTGGTTTTTGAAGGCTTCTAAACTTCTGTGTGGGGAGCTGATGACCTTTGCAGTGTGCTTTTCTCAAGCAGCAGAGGAAGGTAAATTTGCCCATGACAACTTCAAGTCATTTCAGATCATAGGGAGAACATTTCTCAAATTTATATGACAGAGCTGTGCTGAGATCTTGAAAATGTTTCTTTGGTTACCAAAAGCTTTTTGTTTGAAGCTGCTAAAAGGTGCTGTGCTAAAGTCTCAAGTTCTCAGTGTCCCCTGCAACCCCGGGAGGTTTTGTGGAGCCCTCAAACATTTCATGAAGAATGTGACAGCCGGGGCTGCACAGACACTCTCTGGAACTCTTCATATTCAGTTGATGGGCTTGTGTTATTCCAAACTAGAAGCAGCTGCCTCCTCCTCCTCTTTCTCCTCCTCTTTCTTCTCCTCTGATAATCACCACAAGATGTTTGGCGCTCCCAAAGAAGGCTGAGTCTCCCTGCCTGGTTCAGTCAGTTCTTTGCTTCTCGTGCTCTTGATGGAATGTCATTCGATATCACATCTCGATCCAGTCCATTGCACAGCAAAGATTGCACTGGCTTGTTTGGGAGCATCTTTTTTTTCCTGAGGCAAATGCACCACATTGTGTAGGGTTGGCAAAAGCTCCTGGTTTGTGTCTCTCTGTAGCTCGCAGGCGGGGCTCATCCCACCCTCTGCTGCTTTCCAGTCTGTCAGAGGCACCATTGTCCCACTTTTTACTGTGGAAGCCACCTCAAAATGCCTTTGGTGAGAACAAAGGAGTAGGAAAAACCACGTGGGTGTGTTAGAGCAGGCTGGATGCAATATAAACCTCTGAGACTGGGATGAGACTTCAGGTAGGATATCCCATGAGGGTTTTTTTGTCATGGAACAAAGGAAGAAGAAATGTAGTGGATCTTCACTGGGGCAAAACTTGCACTAAGCTCAGGGGAAGGAGTGTAACTGAGAAAAAACAGAGGAAAGTGTGCTGCTGTCTTTTTTGTTTTGTCTTCTTCAGCATATGTTCTCAGTCTTATTCCCCATTTCAGAATGGAGAATATTTTATATTATTTTTAACTATTCTATTATTCCCCATTCCAGGATGGGAAATACTCAGTCACTCCCAGATTAGTCCATACAGCTTCTGAGGAGAGTCCAGTCTGAGTGAATAAAACAGGAGTGTGAGCCTGACAAAGGGGCTCTCCTGGGGTGGATTCTTGGCTTGCTTTGTTATTTGTGGGTCTACAGGAAAGCACTTCAATAAATGTTTACTTTTAATAGATCCCTAAGTCGGTTAATGTCAAAGGGGAAAGTGTTGTGAACCCCTGAACTGAACTCTGATCCACACAGAATCTGCCTTGAGAGAGATCTTTGCAAACTGAGCCATCCCAAATAATAAAGTACTTCCAAGGCCACAAAAAAGATTTGCAAAAGATGTAACTTTAAAATCACAATGTCCTAATCTTAACTGAATGATGGCAGCTGTGTCACCAAGCAGCTTGAAGTTTGTTTACTTCTTGTTTCACACGCCCTGTGAAACAGGCTCAGGATCCGTGTGCTCAGGATCTGATCTACCCTTGGCTTGCCTGGCCACTCTATGATAAAAAGCAGCTTCCTGCAAAATCTCTCCATCTCTGTATGTTGAAAGGACATTAATTTATGAGTTCACATTCCTCTCACTGTGACACATTCTCTGCTTTGTGGAGAGCTCTTCTCCATCCTTCAAATGCCCAGCCTGGAGGCAGCAACTCCCCAGGCCTCCCCAGCAGGGAATTCTGGAGTCTGTGCTGGGAAAGGGGCAGGCTGGGACTGAGGCAGTTCTTGGACACTAAAGAAATAAATCCTGAACTTCTGCACCAAGTGATCCCAGACCAAAGCCTTTCTGTTCCATGCCTTATAATGGTTTGAATGATCAGAATATAATGGAAACTCTGTGACATATTTATTAATATCTTCCCCCATAATTACTTCTCTTTAAAATATTACTGCCTCCCTTTTTTCATGCTGTTTGTGGATGACCTTGCCTTTCTTCTTTTCAACTGTGCCCATCCACATCACTTGTAGAGCTTCCCACTGTAGAGCCATAAATCCTGGGCACCACTCGCAGACAAGAACAGATGATTCAGTCCTATCTGGTGCATTAATGTACAATCAAGCAGAGCTTAAACCACAAAGGAAGCCTTGTTGGTTGTGTCATCCCGAGGCAGGAAGTGGAGAGACAATACTGGCCATTTACTTCACAGATGAACAACTTTTGATCTCGCAGATCTCCATGCGTTTGCTTTTATGTAATTCTTACATAAAATCTTGCATGGCTGCTGCACCATCACTGAGTTGCTCTGTATGCAGCACGTCCTCTTTCTGTGCTCCCTGTTTAGAAAGCGAAGCACAGCCTTCATGGGAGATTTGGAAGAGCTTCAGTGACTCCTGTGCACCATGAATTTGCTACTTTTTCAGCTTGTGCTTTAAGCTGAAATTCAGGAGAAAGTATCTTCTTCTTTTATGAGCTCTGTGGTGTCACCTTCAAACCGTCTGTAACTGGCCTGTGGAAAAGGATCTAGAAGTTTACCAGACACAAAACTCTTCCTCACCTGATTTCTTTTTGCATTTATTGATGATTTATTATGCTGTAAAATGTCCTCATTTGCACCCTGAAATACTCTCCTCCCTTCTCATAAAAAGAGAAATCTTCAAGAGCAGTTTTTAAAATTTATAAGTGGAGGAAAGCCCGAGACTTGTGGGGAACGGGATTTGCTCAAGTTTATACAGTAAATCAGTGTCAAGTGACAGGCAGGACCACTCTAATCCACTAGAATCAGTCCAGATCATTAGTTTATTGCAAACACTCTTTAAAGAAATAACAGGGTATTTTTTTTCCTTCAGTTCTTTGCTCTGTGATAGCTTATATTTTATTGAGAACATCCAGCTCAATGAAACCATGTGCTTTTAGTGGACGTTCCTGGCATAGAAATATGTTGTCAATGCTCTATTGATCTACCTGCACAAGCCAGTCCAACAATGCAGTGTAACTTTAATTTCTTTTGATAGTTTGTTCTTTCTTGACCGGCTCTGCATCTTCAGAGACTCGGTCTCCATGCCTGATTAGTATTGTAATTCTTATATTATCTTTTTATATGGTGGAAAGTTCAGATACCTGTTAGAGAAACTCTGTAAAATCTTCCCCCCCATTTCTACAGATTTGACCAATGCAGAACCTTAACACCTTTGAAATCCTTCCTTAAAAACATTATTTACCTTCTCCGTGGTCCTTCCAATAGAACCATGGGGATTTCAGGCTGTATTGAAGTGATGGAGTTTATGCAAGAGCAGTGTACCTGCAAAGCAACTTTGCAGCCCACTCATTAAACTTAAGCTTTTTTTTTGTCTCATGTCCATGTGACAAACAGTTGCCATTTCCTTCTCAAGAGAGCAGATGGTTAAAATAAAAGCCACTGAAGATCAATGCATCATTTTTTGGTGTAACTTCACATCCTGGCCTAAATGGTGGTTTTGTCTCCTGACACAGCACTTCTTTTATTTCATTTCCTCTGAATATTATATCATAACAAATGTGGTGCTTCTTGCAGCGCGCTTTTAATGTGGAAATCCCAGTGTTAAAAATCAATGAAGTTAATTAGTGGTGATGAATGAGCGAACATTAATTGCCAGACTGGCCATTAGGATCGCGGGCGGTCAGAGCTGTCAGAGGGCTTTAACTGCTCAGCCTCGGCTCACGTTGTTTGTTGCACTGTAGGCACTTTGGTTACTTTTATCATAATGCTAATTAAATGCCTCGAATAGAAACTATTAATGAAGGATGTAAGTTATACATCACCAGACCTGCAAAAATATATCAGCGTATCTCTTCTCTTTGTTAAATTAACGCGGCGCTTGTCCCACCCTGCGCGATGATGATGGGTCAGTCTGGAGCAGCACCGTTGACTTCATTAGAATTATTTGAATTTACCACAGTGTGACTGAAATAAAAAACCTGTCAGTTGTGATTTATTTGCTGACTTGCCGTGCCTCAGATTCTTCTTCTTACTATTCACTGAGTAACTCTGCAGAGTAAACAACCAGGGTATGAAAGTGACTTTTCCCCTGCTCCACTACCACAAGCAATGAGGCAGAGCCGTGCAGTTATTTGTACACGGGGACGGAACAGATCCTGCCTCTGCGAGCAATTAATACTGATTTTTTCATTATCATTTCCTGTCTATCCTTAGCACATCAGTGATGTGCAGGGCTTTCACACAGCGTGGCTGTGGCAAAGTTTGATAATGTCACAGAGCTTTAAAAGCGCCCCCCCCCTTCCCTTTCATTATGTCATGAAAGAAGAAGAATGCCCAATCCCAAAGAAAACCCTTTTCTTCTTGCATGACATAACCTCTTTCGCATTTGAAAGTGTAGTGCCAGAAGTTGAATTGCTTGCTATTTAATCTTTACTAGAAGCAGCACAATTTAGCCTTTGGAGGGGAGGAATTGGAGGACAGAAACAAACAGAAATACACGACTGTCTTTCTGGTACAGATCGCTATTAATGGACTCCCAGGCAGGCCAAGCTCTTGCTCAGAGCACAGCAGTTTTTTATAAACCAACAGAGGGCTTTTGGTCTTTGTGGCATTACGCTTTCCTGCTTCTAAACAAAAAAAGAAATAAAGCTTGTGTTCAGTTGATGAAATGTAAACTGACTTTCTCTAAAAGGAAAACTCTTGCCCTCGCAGTGGGTTGTGCACTTTCCAAACTGAGCTGAGGTTACCAATTTAACAGTCAGACAAATTATCAAGTATTCTGAGAATTTTGATTTATCCTTTTTTTTCCCCTTCTATCTCCACTTGCCTGATATTTCCCAGCCAATATATTTGAGCAGAAGGGCACATTTATACTCTGTAAAGGAGCCCTTCCCATGTCAGCAGTTGGGCTGGGTGGGCTGTGACTCAGAGCCAGAATTAGGTGTTTGTTCTGAGAAGCCCAGCTCAGCGTGGTCAGGTCACAGCTGGAATACTTAAATTCTAAATGCAGAAATTATAACTCATTCTCCTGGCCTAAATTAGTTGGCAAAGTATCTGAAAATTAAGAAATCAACATGCTTCAATTACTTGCTGGGTTAGAAAATCCTTCTCTAGCTACTGCCTGTGTCCAAGCTCCCACTTCACAGAAGAGCTGTCCTTCCACAGCCTGGATAAACAGGGAAATCCCTTGCCAGGTTTTCCCATCAGGCTGAAAAAAAAGGAGGCTGTGAGCTGAGATTTCAGAGATCTCTCATCTTTCCTTTTCATTGTTTAAAAAAGATTAAAAAAAGGAGAAAGTTAAATATAAAAAAAAAGATGTTCACATAATACTAAGAGCAAAGAAAATTAGGATTGGGAAATAAGAAAGTTAAACCTATTTGTTGGCTTGGAACTACATGATCTTTGAGGTCCCTTTCTGTGGTGATCTCTATGATTCTGATTTCTAATTTCTGATTTGGATTTTGATTTCCACTCTCTACATCTGGGTGTGTATGCAACCTCCTGGGCACTGCAAGTGAATGACATTTAATCCTTGGTGCACTAGAGCTTGTCTGAAACTGTCCTATAAGTATTACAATAAATTAATTAGAGTAGACATTTTTAAACCAATCAATTTTGATGTAATTATCATGTTGGTGTTCATTACTCAGCAGACAGAACAATGAATCCTGAACAGCTTTTCTTTTTATTTATATCGAACGCCAATATCTTAAAATAGATTCTCTGAGCAGCAGAAAAGTTCTTCCTGTGGTTTCCTTCTGCGTGGGGAATTATCTTGGGATGAGCTTTGTTCAGTTCCTTTGGAGCTGGAAATGGCTGTGAGAGCAAAGAGGGGACCGAGGGGACCCTGCCAGGTGTGAGAAGTGCCGTGAACTTCTTCCTTCTCCTCCTCCTGAAGGCAAAACCCAACTTCTCTGGTCCTTGGCACTCAGCTCTTCTGCTAAAGCTGCCACAAGCTCATTTTGTGGAGCAGGATGATCTGGTAGCCACAACATGTACAGCATTAAAGGACCAAAGAGAAACGTTTTGGAGGTGATAAAAACGCCTCAGTGTGTTTGTTGTGTGCGAGAAAAGGGCATGAAAAGATGAATTTCCAAGTTTAGGGCTTGGAGCAAATCTTCGTTTTGGATGTGTTTGGCTTTAGGCTTGTGAGCTGCCACACACATCTCAGGGAACAGAGACAGCAAATTCCTGCCCCAGCCGTGGTCCCTGGCTGCAGGAGGGATTACCTGGGGCACATCTGTGCAGTGGCCAAAATGCAGATTTACTGCAGCTGCTCTGCATCTTCTCCTGCAAAATCAATCACTCAGTGGGGCCTCATTTCCTCTCCAGCTCTTTGATCTGTTCCTGTACTTGGAGGAGAGGTGAAACCTGTGGTTTAGCACAGACCAGGGGAGAGAGGAGCTTCCTGAGCCTTGTCTGGAATGACTCAGGCACAAAGACAAGCAGGTGTGCTCTGTGCCCAAAGAGGATCAGCCCCAGTGTCCCCAATGCCTTTTGCATTTTGCTTTCCCTTATACACAGAAAGTGCCTTAAAAGTTGATCCCCCACCAGGTGCAAACCAAAGCACAAACCTCACAGATTTCAGTGGGGTGGACAACACTCCTAATATCCCGTATTTTTCACCTCCAAGCTTTGGAAACATGGGATGGTTTTGTGGAGCTCCTTCGTCTAATGGCAGCTGGCCAGACTTGCTCAGAAAAAGTTACAGATTCTAAGTTTCTCGGCAGTGAATTGTGCTGACATAAGTAGGCAGTGTAAAAACATGTGAAAGACAAGGCTTTGCTTTTTTTTTTTTATTTTTTTTTTCCTGCTAAGACTGGAGAAAAAAACTACAAAAGGATTTCCTACTGCCCTGAGCTAAACTGGCTACTGTGAATCCTGTGCTGGTTGAGTTTGCTGCCCAGAGTTCTCCATCTGTCCCACTGGAAGTCTACCTGAAAGGAATGAAAGGAGCTGTGAAGGACACGGCAAAGAAAAGCAACCAAGGAGCAATAAAAAGAAAATAAGGAAATCTGACATTATGCTAAGAAACATTTTTTCAACTCCCACGTGAAAATCTATGCGGTGATTTTTCATCTAATTAATCTAATTAAGCATCTAATTAATATATTCTTTATTTAGAGGATTTGCATGTTGCTATACAGCAAGATTTTGGATAATTTAGGTTTTAAATGTGATTTTGCTGGTCAGTAATGAATGGAAAGCAGGCTACATGATTAGGAGATTTGCATTTCCTGAGCAAAAGTCCATGTTTCCCATTCTCAGAATGGCTGAGCAGCACACAGCCAGAGACAGAATTCCAATAATGAACTGCCAGTGGAGCTCACACCATGTGGACTTTCCAGTGGGCTGATGCCTTGGTAAAGCCCTCAGATGAGAAAACAGATTAAAATTTCAGATTGTGACGTTTCAGTGGGAGATCTAATTTTTTTTCCCCCCCCAGAAAAAAAGTGAGGTTGATTTTGGTTCGTGTTTTCACCCCAGGTTTGCACAGAGCAAACATTTGGGTGGTTAAGGGTGGCCACAGCTTCGTTCCCTTCTGCTGGGGTGCAGCAGAGAGCAGGTGCTGGCTGATTCCCCTGGAGATTCAGCTTTTCTCCTTTCTCCACAGCTGTCCATGGGGCTCACCCCTCACAGTGCTCACGTCCTTGTGAGCTCTCCCAAACAGAGAGAGCAAACAAACTCAGCGTTTGTTGAGGCTCGGTTTGGATAAATGCCTTCAGGACGGAGGTGTCAGTGCAGCCTCCCCCAGCTGACTGATGGCTCTTTCTGTGACTGAAGTCACTTTCTAGATGTGGTTAATGTACCTGAGCATGTCACAGCTCTAGGACACTGCCTCCCTCCAGCAGCACGGGGTGAATTGATACTTCGTAGTGTTAGCTTGGTGTTTACCGAAAGTTGGACGGCTTTGCTGGTGTTTTAGTTAGCATTAGTTTTGCAGTCAAGCAGATAGAGACACTCACCTGTTCCATTTGCCTGATTCCATCAATTAGACAGTGATTGGCAGGTGGGGAAGTCACAAAAACAACCTTTTCTGCCTCCTCATTACTTCAGTGTGAAATTGTTCTCGTGGAATGTGTCATTCCTCAGCTGGGGACTCTGGGAAGAAGGAGGCTTTCCACACCACGCTCTGTTGGCTGTTTGAATATTCTTACACACTTGGCTTAAAGTGATGGATAATTAAAAAATGGCTAAAAAGTGTATTTTTCTTTAAAGCAGCTCCTAATCAATAAGATTTTGTTTTGCCAAGTGATTTAATAGTCAAATAGCATTATTACTAAAACCACATCACTTGCTTGAAGTACGTGTCCGTTCCTTGTCACGTCGAGAACCTCCTGGATGTTTGTTTTGATCATTTTCTTCGTGAAAAGAACTTCTGCTGCTTCAGGTTCTGCTTTTTCCCATACAACACTTCAATGAACTATTCCGTGAGGTAGAAAAAACATCCGTCCGTGCAGATTTGAAAGGAGACAAGGTTGCACCTTAAACTTACAGAAGCTAAACACCATAATTAAATTACAGCGTCTGCGCCGTGGAAATATAGATTTATGATAAGACAGCGGTAAAGTCTTTTCTTCTGGAAAAGTAATCCATTTAAAGAGCTCACTCATCTCATCTGGAACAATACTTATTGAAAGATTTGGACCTCAGTTCATACATCATCCTTAATGTCTCCTTATCTAAACTCTGCCACATTCTGTGGGATGAGGACGGGGAGAATTTGAATACACGACGCCCCTTCAAGGGTTTGGGTTTACCTGGGGCCCACCTGACCTCCTGATTTTGGATGTGTTTTCTAAAGACCATTTTAATGGCAGCAGAAGAGCAGGACTGAGGAGCACGTGGGATGTGCCAAAGAAGAAAGAAAAATAGAAAAAAATGTTCTTAACGTTCAGGAGTCTGAAGAATCAAAGAAATATTTGGAGCAGATTTCACGACAGACGAGCTCTCCTGAAAAGTATTAAAAATGTATGATTGAAAACCGGAATGTCAAATAATGAGTGTGTTTACAGCAAGGGAGGAACAAAGCCTGACGAGGAAAGTCCATGAGTCAGCACTTGCTGGTGTCCCACGAGGGGCTTTGGGAACCAAGTCTCCAGGACTGAGGGAGCCGTGTTGTCATCCCTGATGCAGCAGAGCAGCGCTGACACTCCAAGGGTGGGGTAACAAAGGCACCAGAAAGGCTGAGTCAGGGTCCTGCTCCCTACTTTGAAGGGCAAAATGGCTTTTATTTTTTCTCAGAATTCTTTTAAAACTCAGATTTTGCAGACAGTGGTGAACAGGGTGATAAAATCCCACCACCAGATAATCATTTATGGATCAGGGAATGATTTTCTCTGGTTCCCTATTGACATTTTTCCACTTACGGCAGGCCAGGCACTTCTGTCCAATACTGATACCCCCAGTGTGGCTGCCAATGGTTTTTTGTAAGCAAGTGAAGGCTGCATTTCCAACAACCTGCATGGAAGTTCCTTGGCACCTTTGTTGTCAGCAAAAACAACTTGAGCAGGAATGTACATTCTGAAAACAGAGCAAATTAGTATCTGGATTTTACTCCTGTCAGGATACATGTTACAGACAGGTAGCATTAAAGATCCATTTTTACAAAATGATTTTTTTAAGTGCCAGTTTTTCTATTTGTTTCTCTGGGGGAAGTGTTTTGGGAGGTGTTGTGCACCAGTTGAAGCTGCTGCATAAGAGATCCTGGAGGTTTTGCTTTTAAGGGAATTTTAATTAAATTAAAATTCAATTTTGTGATGCTATAGTTTTAGTAATAATTTACAATGAAATTTTAATCTTATAAAGCACTAATAAAATGCACCTTTTTATTCCAGGAAGTTTTATTTCTATATGATACAGCCAAATGATATGGTTGTTTAGCTGTGAATATATATTTCCTTGCTGTATCTTAGAATAGAAAAATAAATGTAATTAAATTTTAGTCAGTCTAACAAGCTTAACTAGAGCATCTTCCAGCAACATGCTCTAGAATTTAGTTTTCCAAATAAACTCAGCGTGTCCCTGATGTGCAGAGAGGATCAATAGAATGGAAATTGCAGTTTCCCTCCAAGTGCTGCCATCTTTTCTCTCTCTCCCACTTCCAACCAGTCCCTTTTCCCCTTTTCCTGCCAGATGGGGCCCGTGGCCATGCCAAGCACATGGAATAGAAGGAAACAGAGAGGGAATATCTACAAATGATGCACAGTTCACGTTCCTTTTCCTTCCTGTGTTTCCCATCCCACTCTGGCAAGGCCCTGAGCTGCTTTGTCTCCCCAGGGAGCAGGAATTTCCCTGAGGGTGCTCAGTGCTGGGAAGGTTTGGACTTCAACTCTGTGATATCATCCCCAGCCCTGCAGTCTGTGCCTGATGCTGCTCGCTGGGAGAAGGCAGGGATGGAATTCCAGCGTGGGGGAAATGCCCTGGCACTGCTGGACCAGGGACGGGATCGTGTGCCATTTCTTCAAGCTGCAAGTCGTGGCCCAGAAGCCCACGAGCTAACCTTGAAGTGCATCTGAATATTTGTGTGTATTTCTCACCCAGTGATGATGCCAAGCTCACCCTCAGCCAGTTTTGGCACAAGGAGAAGGAGTTAAATCTGGAGAAGCAGCTGGCAGGAGGCTGCTCTGTGGCAGCACAGGCTGCAGAGGAGGGGGTGGATGGGCCCAGACTGCCACTTTGGGACTGCAGTCTCTTTTTGGTGTGATATTACTTGATTTCACATTAATGGGAGCAACTTGTGTGCATCAGACAGAGATTAGACTTTACAAATTCGTTTGCTGTCTCTCCAGCTTTCCCTCCCCCAGGTCATATTCCATATGCTGGGAGAATTTTGTTTGATTTGTCCCCACACAAACAGAGTGGAGCAATCTCTGCAAGGCCAGGGCCAGCGGGGCTGGGCTCAATTGAGGCTTGGTTTCTGCTCTAAAGCAAGTGGATCAAGTTTCCAGTGCTGAGGCTCTCGGGGTGTTCACAGGGTGTTAATGATTTCACATGAAGTTCAATGCAGTCTGAGGGGACACTGGGCTCTAATTATTCCATCCCTGCCCACATGCATACTGAGCGCTGTACCAAACTCAGGGAAACCTTCCACTACTGTTAGCTACTCTATTTACTCTAAATTAATCTGAAGCTGAAGTCATTGCCAAGATTTGAGTTCACTGAAGCTTTTCCCAAACAGAATGAAAATCAAGACAAACACAGAGAAATTCTTTTTTTCCCAAGGCTGGTATTTATCATGCATTTTTCCAGGTTCCCCGTTGCTGTTGTTGAGATCCAAGTTCTTTCACCTGCCAGCTGCAGTGACTTATTGGAAGAGCAGATTCCTGAGCCTTTATCTAGTCCTTACTTTCAATCTGACATTTATTTATCTCTCGTTTGAAATTGATAGGCTTTGGCTTCTCCTTCTAATGAATATTGGATAGGGGGTGGTATATATTTATACACTCTTCTGTTTCTTCCAAACTGGGGCCATCTCTCCTGTAGTCTGGTGAAAAGAATCTTCCTCTTGCACTGTAAGGAATGAGAGTCCCACTGGGAACTCTCCCTAGCTTGGATCTCCCAACCCTTCTTGTGATTCGGTGTGGGATAGCAGCAGAGAGGAAAACTGCAAATTCCTGTGGCATGTTGTGGGTCAAATCTGTTTGGAACTTTTCCAGGGACCAGGACAGGTTTTTGTGCTCTGCATTTCTCCTGCTCGTTGTGAGATTTCTTCCTCAGCTTTTGGAAATGATTTCAGGATTTTGGGAAGGGAAGTTGGTTGTGTCCTGGCTCTAAGAGTTCCACAGCAGCCCTCAGACCTGAGCTGGGAACCTGACAGGACATCCCTCCAGTGATGGGGAGTCAGACTTCTCAAAAAGCATTTCAAGTGTCAGAAATAGGTGGGAGCAGAGGGGGAGAAGCTGCCAGCCAGCACTGTCCTCATTCTCATTCTTTATGCTGACCACTGTTTGCATTTTTCATTCAGGAAAGAAGGGAAATGTTTAATCAAGTGCCGCGCACTTGCCTTCCCTCGCTTTTTCTCTGTGTCTTTGAAAAAGCATGAAAAATGCATAAGTTGGACAGTGATGTTTGACAGATTATCTCTGGTATCCCTTGGGAATGGAGAGATTTTGCAGTTGGGCTTCCTGATGTGTTATTTAGCAGAACAGACAGACCTTGAGTCCTTTGGTTTCCCACTTCCCAGGCTCCTGGAGTACAATTGAAGTACGTGCTGGAGCAACATCGTTCTCCTCTACATGGGAAAAAGCATTATCAGATAATTAGACTGTGTCATGAAGATGTAATAAAAATCCTTAGGAAATTAATTAATGCACATGTACAATAGCTACTTTACACCACAACACTTGAGCCATTTAAAATGAGGTTCTTTTTAAATAGCAAAAGCAATTAGTCTGCTCGGACTGATTGCTGGCCAATTTTTGTAATGCAAGACTTTTTTTGATTTATGGGAGTAAAAAATTGAGAAGGGGAAGGGTAAAATTCCATCGTGGCTGTTCTTAGCAAGAAAACTATTGAGCTCTGTAGCTGTTTCTTTTTTTTTTTTTTTTTTCTCTGAGCTGCAGCTCTCTCTTGCTTCCTGCAGTCCTGAGTTTGAAACTTTTAATGCATTATCTTCACAAGTATTAGCTCACTGGTGCAATAACGTTTACTAATATCTGCTGTGTTCAGATGCAGAGTTGGATGGTATTTTTTATGGTAAATCTCTTCCTCCTTAAGGAAAATTATTCAGGCTGAAATATCCACGTTCTTTTCGGGGGCATCTTGAAGTAAAACCTCCTCTAAAGTCCCTGGTGCCAGAACTTTTACTTTAATAACAGTAAGCCAGAATATCAGCAGTGAAAGTAAAGGAAGGAAATGCAGCATATCCCTGGAATAGCCACAACCTCCAGGGCTGAAATGGAACTTCTGCTCTAGGGCTGGGAGCAGCACAGATCTCCTGCTCCATGCCTGACTTAGAACAGGTCCCTTGGTCCTGCTGAAGAGCTGGTACCTGGGCATTTAAGCACCTGATTGAATCCCAGCTGAGCCTGGCAGTCAGGAAGTATTTACAAGTATTTACAATACTTTTTGGGGCTACAAATAACCACAAAAATTTCCTGCATCAGCTGCTGTCTCTCCACGGGTCGGTGTTGTAGTGAGACCTCGAGGAGCTGGCGGGAGCTGTGGTCACATACGAGGCAGAGTTTTAGGCAAGGGAGGAGCAGTGAATGCATCACGACTTTGATGGTGGTGTCAGCACCTTTAGCTGTGCCTCATCGGCAAATGCTGTCCCCCTCACAGCCCACCACGATCTGCCCTGCCCCTCTCTCCCTGGGTGTTCTGCCTGCCTGGGTTCCTTCAGGACAGGACACATTTGCTTGGCTTCCCACCTCCCTGCCTGCACGACCTGGAGCAAGATTAGGGCTTCACGTGCCTTTTCTTTGGTAGAAAGGGAAAAAATATTGAGTAAGTGACACAGAAGAGGAATTGCTATGCATATTAAGCAGAGAGTGATTGGTGACAGCACGCATTATGTAAAAGGGGAACCTGCACAAAATGAAATACAAACCTTGCTGCGATTTAGCTGTTAATTTAATGTATATTATAGGATTTTCGGGTATTACATTGTCTAGGGACAACCCGGCTTAAATTTTCTTACAGTTCCCATGATGTACTTGTGGTGTTTCTATTTCAGCTGCATCTTAGAGTG
Organism: Sinosuthora webbiana; assembly: GCA_013397395.1. Lineage (NCBI taxonomy): Eukaryota > Metazoa > Chordata > Aves > Passeriformes > Sylviidae > Sinosuthora > Sinosuthora webbiana. Next base: position 45,959 of record VXBN01007176.1, on the reverse strand, counting down.
ACTTTTTAAGAGCATGTAGTGACAGGACAAGGGGGAATGGCTCCAAACTGGATGAGAGTAGGCTCAGGTGATACTGGGGGTGTGAGGTAGTGAGGGCCTGGCACAGGGTGCCCAGAGAAGCTGTGGCTGCCCCTGGATCCCTGGAAATGTCCAAGGCCAGGCTGGACAGGGCTTGGACCCGCCTGGGATGGTGGAAGATGTCCCTGCCCATGGCAGGGGTGGCACTGGATGGGCTTCAATTTCCCTTCCCACCCAAACCATTCTGGAATTCTGGGATTCAATGCTGAACATTTTCTTGTCATATCAGGCTTGTCCTATCCCTGGTATGGGTTGAGAGATAACTATCCCAGAAAAAACACTAACCCCTTTTTCAAGGAAAACACGATGAACCTTGTGAATTCTGCGGTTTTCTTTCAGTCTCGTGGTTTTTTCACTGCTTGTGAAGAGCTCCTGAGCTGCTCTATCATAGCACGTGACAGGATGAACTGCTCAGTTCTCTGTAATTTATACCCTCTTGGAGAACTGTGTTTGATGAAGTTTATTAATGCCTTCTGTGCCCACACTGTGCTCAGCAGTGAGCAAGTGCAAGTCCTGCCTCAGTCCTGATTCCTGCTGCTCCCCTGGGGAAGGGAATGCGGAGTCCTTGGGCAGTGCAGGGCTGGCTACAGGAGCCTGTGCGTATGACAGAGCACTGAGAAAATCCTCTGTGCCAGGAAACAAAAAATGTGTCTGGTTTGCTGGGAGGTTAACGAGTCAAAGAGGCTGCGAGGCAGGGAGCAGAACACTGAGCCAGGGCTGGGGAGCTGAAAATGGGAAATAACGAGAAACAAGAAGAGAGATGGAGGCAGAAGCTGTTCCGTGAGGAGAGGGTGAGAAGGGACAGGTTCTCTGAGTGCCCTGATCTGCGTTGTATCAGACAAACTCGAGATTTGCATCACTGCAAAGCATTATTAGTGTGACCTGACAGGTCTTGGTGTTCCCTATCTGTTATTGTGAAGTCTCCTGTGTGTCACTTTGGTAACAGAGGGGCTTATTCAGCAGGAACACTTGACCCAAAATCGATGGCTCGGACTTGAGATTGTAAATTAAACAGCTTTTGACCAGAGCTGAAGATTTTGTACTGCAGAAGTGAAAATTCAGATAATGGCTATTCTATGAATAATGTAAAAGTCAGATTTCAACAGACAAGCTGGGGTGGAGGAAATGCAGGGATCATTTCACTATCACTCCATTCACAGGTACTTGGTTGTGCTGCCTGTCAGGTGAGATATTCCCTGAACACTTTTAGTTGGACATTAACATTGTGTATTTGAATTGGTAACAGGGGTGGTACAACATGTTGAAAAAAAAAAGAAAAAAAGATTGTTTTTTAGTCTGTGTGGTTGAGGTGAAGCTGAAGGAAGCTGCTGACATATTTGCTGCTACGGATTTTGACAGAAAATTTGCAGGTTCACAGTCTTGGAAAGTGTTAAGTACTCAGATTGTCTCAGCTCCAGGAATCTTCCCAGGAACTCCGTGTGTTGCAAGACAACTGTAAACAGCTTCAAGAAACCTTCAAGCCATCAGTTGGGGCGTGTTTGAAACCACACGGTGTTTTTTAAAATCTTATTTAGTGATGCCAACATTTCAAAGGCTTTAATCAATAACTTGGCTGTAATATTTCACCTGGTGTAGTCCTGTTACGACCCATTGGGAAATATCCCACAGAATTCAGGTGTGGATTGCTTATATGAGCTCTTAAAGAACATCCCTTTTGTGTGCTGGGCTGAGGGTTTGGTTAAAATCCATTAAACTCAAGGAGTGATCACCATGGGATGCTGGAGATGTGCTCAGCTCTTTGGGAGCAGCACAAAGCACCTGTCTGCTTCCCCACCTGTGTCCCACCTTGGGGCACGGCACAGCTCTCCACAGTCCCTGCCAATCCATGCCTGAAACCCCTGGGATTAAACTGCAGAGCTGTGGGAGGAGCAGAGGGTGAACAGCTCCAGTGCTCTCTCTACCAGGAGATTCTTTCCTAAGTCTCTTCTTCCAAGAGAAATTCACTTCCTATCAAAATGTGGGTGAATTGTCTGCTTGATGCCACTGTCCTACTGTTCCTACTGGGTAAAGGAAAACCCTTTCTTCCCACCCTAAATAAGAGCCTGGATCTCTGGCCTGTAAAAGCTGTCTTCCTCTTGATCTCAAATGATGGATAATGATGTATCTTCAAAGTGTGTCAGCTTCATCTTTTCCTTTTCCCCTCTCAATAGTGTCTAGATATTATTTAAACCTTCAAAAATGTTTCCACGAAGAAAAAAAAAAAACCCACCTATTCTCCCCTCCTAGACAGAGAAGTAGGAAAATTCATTTTGGTGGAAAAGTTCCCCTTATTTTAGGAGTTATTTGCCAGATTCTGAGCTTTCAGGGCAAACTGCCAACCCCACGGTTTCTGCAGGCATCCGGGAGGTCACTGAACTGGTTTATAAGGAGTTATCATATAGTGATTACTTAGATGGCTTGTGGTAATGCTATAATGGCAGTTCAATTAATATGATAAGATCTTAATTGGTTGTGTGGAATATTGTCTTTTAAACTATGCAAAGAGCCAAGGGTACGGCAGAGGTGCATATAAATCTGACTAAAGCCAGAGTGCTCGTGCCTCTCACTTGCTTAACCCCAGCTTTTAGGGCAGTGCAGGCAGAAGAGTCTGTAGGACACTCATTTTTCCCAGTGATGATAATATTGTTGGTGAAAATTCTGCCCACTGGGGGGATATTGAAAGGGCCTGTCTCCAAAAATAGAGGCCTCAGCTCCTACTCAGGGAAAGGAGGTGCTTCATCAGCAAAGGAGCGTCTGACGGGCATATCAAAAACCAAAAGAGTCACCTGTGGGCTGAAAAACATTTCAGGAGTTTCAGCTAAAAAAGTTGGGCTTTTTAGATGGAAGCTTTAACAAATCTGCTTTACTGAGCTCAGTTTGTGACTCCTGGACATGTTCAAATTTAGGGATGGCTCTCTGTATAGCAAATAAAAGTCAAATATCAGCAGCCTTGTTTTTTCTCACTTACCTTTCACTGGCCCATTAGAAGCGTTTTCAGCCCCTGAGAATTCCCAGACCAGTTTCAAATCCGGGAAGTGGGCACAGGGCAGAGTCCTGTCACAGAAACTGGCAAGGGACCTTCCAGCTCTATTGCACACAAATTTACCTGGGCTAACAAAAGCCATAAATCCTCATCTGTACCAAAGTGGTGTTTCTGTAGGAACATGGCATTAAATATGACTTGGCTGCCTAGTTTAGATTATAATTATTTCCATTTAAATTTGTATCATCTGAATGGGGCACGGGAATTTCTCAGCCAGCAGGGCTGTCCAAATCTGAGATTTTTCAGTTCATATTCACAGAATCATTCAGGTTGGAAAATCCCTCTAAGACCATGCAGTCCAACCATTCCCCCAACACTGACCCACGTCCCCAAGTGCCACATCCACAGGGCTTTTAAATCCTTCCGGGGATGGGGCCTCCAACACTGCCAGGGCTTGACAACTCTTTGGTTAAAGAAATTTTTTCCCAATATTGAACCTAAACTTGTAATTTTTTTTTGCTACTACCGATTAATGTAAAGGATCTCTGGTAGAAAACTTCCAGCAGGATTTGGGAGGGGAGTGACTTTGGGCATCAATTGTGACAGTTTTACGCAGGGGAAGGGCGTGGAGGAAATGCAAAGAGGTGCCCGTGGTTCCGGTGAACAACTGAGACACGGATGACGAGGAGGAGATGGGAACCCACAGGGATGAACAGAGCAGCAACTGCTTCATTCAGACCCTGAAGGCAAGAACAACCTTGCTGTGCTGAGAGGAGGGGATGGGTGTGAACACTCAAAGGTTTGGACATGGTTTAATAATTCAGAGTTTCTTGACTCTGAAAGTCAAACATTTCTTCAGTGAGAGCCAGAGCCCATCCTGTCCTTGATGAAATGAGTTCCTCAGTTCCAGCGCAGGCTGGAGGGGATGTGATCTCTCCAGCATGGCCAGGGCTATCACAGCAGGATTTCTTGCCCTTCTGAGTAATTCTGCTGTGCAAAAAGGCAATGCTGAGCTTAGGCAGATGTTTTGCTGCTCTTCCTCTCCAGTGGTCAGGTTGTTCATTCCCCACTTTTTGCACATGGGCTATGAATAAACAGCAGCCTGCAGTTCTCAGGGAGCAAGCGAGCATTTACTCCACGGTTCTGAGCACACGTTCCCTCAGCTAGAGAAACATTCTGTTCCGGTTCTGTTTTTCCACCTCTGCCTTTATATTAGGAGAGAGGACTGCATCTTTAATGCACTACTTTACAACCTTTTATGTAGAAAGATTAACAAAAAGGAACCACACTTAATTTAAGATGACAACTTAGGTTTGCCTCTGGATTCTTTTTTGGCAGACGTTCTCTTAGTAAATTATATCTGACAACCTGAAATAAATTCAAACCAAAATTTATGCCTGCATTTGCTCACAGGGCTGTGGTTCATCAGACTGTGTGGTTAAAAAAGCTATGAAAAGTAACAACTAATTTAAAAATTTATTTTTAGACAACCTACACGGGCTACCAATGCTAAAACTTTGTTTAACCGAAGTCAGGTTTCTGAACACGTGGAGGTAATTTTTCAGTTGATAATGGAGTTACTTACAGATGTTTGTGCAAGACAAAAGAAAACAACATTACGAAACAAGAAGAAATGAGTCATAATGATCCACTTTCTGTTGCAGTTCAACACAAAAAAGGTTTCAGAAACACAACCAAGGACACGGCATCATTGAAAATTTTCCCAAAGGAGAAGTCAATGTTAGCCGAGATTGCCAGAATTTACTTTAGCTATTACTATGGATGAATAATTATGCTCAATTCAGCCAGTGATATGGGTTCACAGCAGGTTAATTGGTAATAATGGGTTTCATTCCAAACAGTGAGGAATGATTTTTCAACAAAAAGAGTGCTCTCACTGAGAGCTGGAGATGTCCTTGCTTTCTGTTCTCCACAGTCACAATAGCACATGTAGGACAGCAGGGCTCTGGGTTCAGGGAGCTGCCCTTGGTTGCTCGTGGCTATTGACAGAGGATGGGACAGGCTGAAGCATCATCTCAGCTGGGCAGCCTTGGCCTGCTTTTTAAAATTATTTTCCTTCCCCCTGGCTAAAATCTGTGTCTGGACCAAGGAGAACAGAACGATCTCGTTGAAATCCCCGATGCAGACAGACCTTTATCTCTGCTGCAGAGGTGTAAACACACAGTGAGTCATTTGAAGGAAAGAAACTTGATATAAATTGGTCTAAGAAGAGTTTTCTGTGCTTGTGCCTGTGGAATAGCATGGGAGTTCTCCATCCCTTCCTCACTGCACCATATAAATAATAATGAAGCAGGAATAAGTCTATTGATTGTGAGCTGGCTGAGAACAGGATCTGAGCTCTCAATTCAGAATCTTCTCTCCCTTCAGCACCTTCCCCTGAGGCAGGGCTATCCTTTGTCATGTACACACATGCCCAGGAATGAGGAATATCAGTGTGCAGGACAGGAGAAGATATGAACACAGTTCACCCTGGATAAGCCTCCTCACCTGGGTTATGCCCCAAGTCATCTCCCTTGAAATGTTTCATCAAATTCTTCCATCCTTCACCTTCTGTGGATGATTTCCTGTCTCAGCATTTAAGTTCTTGTTTTCCCTTTGCTTCCTAAATTGTAGTTTCTACATTTGAAGATCCCAGTGACTTTATCAGAAGCTCTCCAGACAGCAGGGAGTAAATCTCAATTTAAAAAAGAAAAAAGGAAACCCTCAATATTTAGTTCTTTCATTAGTTCAAAAAGAAGGAAAAAAAAACCCCAAACCTCTGTATGTATGTTCAGAAGCTGCTGTGTCCTGGTCCTGTTGGATTTGTATGCAAGTCATTCCATACAAAGAGAAGTTGGAAATACATTAATAGGACATTTCCAAGGTTGAAATATTTGGGCTGTTATTTTCTCCTCTGCCCTAACTGATGTTTCTTTGTAAAGTTCCCCAGAGAGAAAAATGCTGTTAGAGTGTTTGGATTCTTCCCCACTTTGATGAGTCAATGCCCCACGCTCTGCTGTGGGATCTGTTAGAGCTGCAGCACATGGAGAGTCCATGGAGATGAGCACTGAATGAATGTTTTCTCCTCAGCCCCTGAAATCTGGAATCACAGGGCTGTGTGACTGAGCAGTCCTGAGCCAGGCTGGCCTGGCCACTCAGCTCTGCCTCCCAGCCCTTCCTGCCAAAATATCCAAAAATTTCAGCATATTTCCTGTGAGCAGTGGCGTGGGAGCAGAGATACAGATGTCCAAATTCAGGATGTTTAGACATAACAAGAGGATCAGCAATGGATCAGTGGACTGGAAATGGAACACACACCTGCTCTCCCTGGTCCTGTGGGTAAAGGGCCCAGCTGGGATCCTCAGTGTCCTTCCAAACACGAGTTTTAAACAGTGGGGAAAGAAAGTTGTGGGTTCGGTCCTCAGATGGGCCATTCACTTAAAAGTTGGACTCAATGATCTTTCTGAGTCCCTCCAACTCAAACCATTCTGTGATTATCCAACTGGACCTTTTATGCACAGTGTGGGCTTTCTCTCTGCTGAGCTTTCTACTGCTCTGTCTTTTGACTGTGCTGCTCATATTATATTAACTTTCCATACATTTTGTAGATTTTCTTGTTGAAAATTTTCCACTCTGATTATTTTCATTTTAATTTCTTCTTGATTTAGTCCTGTGTGATCCTTTTCCTTCCTTGCTGTTTGAGACCTTCGAGCAGAAGGAGATGTTTGTTGGCTGTCCTGAGGAAGGCTGGAGCCTGTGCTAAAAGTCACCCCCATTTATGTCCACACAGGTAACCCTGAAATACTGCCCAGCACTTGCCCCTTCCTCTCCCCAGAGGTACTGACTGCTTTGCCTCCCATTAATTACACCACCTGCGATCTCACCTTGGACTTTTAAAACCTTCTGCGGTGTTTTTACCCCAAGATTGTCTCAGATACAAATTGCAGGTAATTATCTACATCCATCATCCTTCCCTGTGTTTCATTAAACATGGGAATGGTTCTGCACTGCTGTCTTGACTTCTCTGTTCCATTTCCTTCTCTGCCCATCGGTGTCATTAAGGAACTTTTGCTTCCAAGGTCTTCAAAGGGCAGGTAGGATGAAGTCTCAGCAATTGGAGCACCACATATTAGAACAACACCACTGCATCCCCCCCCCCCAAAATAATAAAATATCCAGCATCTGTCTTGGGTAGAATAACCTTTTGCTTCAGGCTTTCTCACTCCTGGGAGCTGTATTTTACCCTGAGGAAATACTTTACTGCTTTTGTTCCCTGAGTCTGCCACCAGAGTGATATATGTCTATGTATTTAATATGCTCTCCATGCAAAATCCGAGGTGACCTATCCATCCTGTGCTCGGATCCAGGAGCCTGGCTCTGATTTCACTAACCAGGAAGGAGCTCTCCTCCAGTCAGGGAGGTAATTCCAGGCTGAAGTTGCTGAAAGTAATGAATTAAACCATGAGATTGTTCTGTGACTACAGCAGTGGAGCTTTTCCAAGTGCTTTCCTTGCAGTGTAAATCACTTGGATTCAGATTCTGAGCTCAACTGAATCACTCATTCCACTGAGGCTTTGAAACAATCCAAGGAATCTGCTCACTTCCTTAGGCAAGAGAGAAGGATATCATGTGGTGCTCTGATTTAGGAGCAGATCTAACACTTTTAAAAGTCCAATTAGAATCACAAAATTCTTTGCGTTTGAATGCATTTTGAACAACACAAATTATATAAGAAATAAATCTATTTTTCAAATAAAGGTTCAAAATGTTGCTGCTCTAGCAGCTGAATGAGTCTTACAGATGTGATAGGAATGCTTTAAAATGTAGCAAAACGCTTTTTAGCCTGTTGAAGAGATAGAAATTGCTCACATTAGAATAGAAATGGGTAGTAAATTTATATAATAAATGATGAGCAGTCTGCAGTGCGTGGATCAGACATTCAAATTAGTTTCTCTCGTAACTCCGATGAAATTTAAGTTGCACAAAGGTGAAAAGGGAAGATGTGAAGCAGCACCTGACCAAGGAGCAAGGTCCTGCCCCTGGGCCAGGGAAGGGGAACCTCCAAGGCCAGGTTGGACACTGGGGCTTGGAGCACCCTGGGACAGTGGAAGGTGACCCTGCCCCTGGCAGGGGTGGCACTGGATGGGCTTTAATGTCCCTCCCCAGCCAGACCATTCTGGGATTCTGGGAAGATCTCAGAGGTGAGATTCTGTGGGATGCTGTGAATACCTCCTTTGGGGGAATTCATATGAAAAAATCAGGCATCCATGCAAATGAGAAAAATGATCCGCTGTTTGCTAATCCAGATTCACTTGCATGCCTCTAGCCTGTGAAGAGTAAGGAATCTGATCTACTTGGGCTGCTGTTTTGAGTAAATGTAGCATTTTAAAAATCTCCTTTTATTTCTATAGTATTTTCAACTTTGCAGGTGCTTTGAACCAGCAGTGATAGTGACAATATGGTGATTTTATCAGCTGAAGAAGTGCTCCAATTCTCCTGCATTTCTCTATCAGGATGTGAATTCCTTCAACCATAAACCAGAATCCTAATTATTTATATATTGATTATATATATATAAATTATTTCTGACCCACACTCTAGGAGATTTATTGGTGTAAAATCTGCTTGTTGATTTTTATTATGCTCTAGGTGGTGGGAATGGTTTTGATTGATATCCCACCGTGATATTAATAATATTGTTTGTGTATTTTAATGATTGTAACTCAGCTAAATGAGGATATAGATCTGCAATGCCAACATATTAATTCTGTGGTAGAACAAACATCTATTTTTTTGTTAATGCAACTTTTATGTTCCCTTTTAATTTCCTCAGCTGATCCTTGTGTTAGTGTGCAGGAGCAGGCGGAAGCAGCTCCGGAGTCATCCATCACAATTTATAAAAACTTTTTAGCAGTGTGTGGGTTGTCTCATGCCTGCAGAGAGGATATAATTCACTGGCTGTTTTCTGCTGCTGAGGAAACAGAGCCTTTCTCTGAGGGCAGCAGGAACTGGGCTTCATTTACGTGTTCTTTTACCTCCTGATGGTCACAGAGTCCATGGAATGGTTTGGGTTGGAAGGGACCTTCACCACCACCTTGTTCCAATCCCAGTTTCCTCTAGAGCAGGCTGCTCCAAGCTCCATCCAGCCTGGCCTTGATCCTCACATCCCTTCACTCTGAGAGTACAGCACAGCCTTATCTCACAAGGAAACTTTAAATTATTTTCCCTCACCATTGAGCAGATGCCCTGGAAGCATTTCTGAACAAAACAGGTCAGAATTGAAAAGGTTCAGTTACAGTCAGGGCCTTTCCATTACAACAGCTGTGTGCCAGTGAGGTTCTTTGTCACTTTCCCAGTAAATTACTGGTCCAGTTGAACAATTCCACTGATGTCAATGAGAGGGAAGTGTTTTTTTCATGTTTATGTAGATACATTACACATGTGTGTAAAATCATGTAACTGTACACACAAAATCAGACGGCCCAGATCTAAACCCAAATTTCAGTGTCTGCCACTGCTACCAGGTAGAAATCATTGAAGCAGAACCACAAGGAAAATAAAAAAACAAACTCAAACATGGAGGTATTTCACTGGTATAAGTGTTGTTGATGGACATTCGAGTGTATCCTGCACAGCTCTGGAAAAAATCAATACCGAAGTTCCTTCAGTGCCGCTTGAAAAATTGTACAGTGACTTACACAGTGACTGGTTCACAAACAGCTTTGGAGGGCTGTGAGTCCATGTGTGCTGCTGATTTAGAGCTGGGGGCTCATTTTTTAGGAGTTAGTGGACAGAAAGCAATCAGTGAATTAGATTGTGAGAAAGTAAAAGGTTTTCTGTTCATTTGCTGCAAAACTCTCCTTGGTCCTGATTTACCAAGCTTCCTAAATCCTTGTGAGGTCTCTGTCTCAGCTGTTCCTATGGAGTAGACACTTGAGCCAGCAACAAGAGCAGACACTTTAGTGACAGAATGCTGTTAATCAGAAAACAATTTGGGCTTTTGGAAAAACCAAGTCCCCTGTGGTGCCAGCTGGGCAGGGCTGCAGTGGGGTGTGCACCGTGAGGTGAAACATTTGGGAAGTGCTGCTGGATCTCTCAATCCTCAGACGTGGCTCCAAGGAATTCACTTTAAAGAGAGTGATGGTTTAGGAATTTTTAAACCCAGAGATTTTACGCATACGGCAATATAATAAATTATAGCTTACTTTGAAAAAGCTGATCAAATAATTGGTCATTACTTGCATTTGTCTCCTTGGTACTAGTTAAGTAAATGTACATGAAAGATCCCACTGTTTCCATACTAAAGAAGCAGGAGCTGAATGCTTGTTGAGAAAGAAATCAAATTGGCGGTTTAAGAACCACTGATCTGTAAAAATGAAATTTAAATTATATTCTACTGCATTTTTCACGTTTAAGACGTGAAAAATATATCTAGTACATTTCCAGCATCTGGCAGTTATTTGTGGCATTATAGGAACTTTTATCCCTGGAACTCTAGGCCGTATCCTTCACTGGAAAAACTCAGTTTTAACCCAGTAATGACTTTGTTAAATACAGTGTACAATGGCCTTGCACAGGAATCCTCCTTTTATCCAAAGGTCTCAGAACTTGATAGCTCTGCCCATTAAAAAAGTAAACAAAATTTTAACCTTCCTTCAGAGATTCATCAGAAAGGTCAGTGCTCTGTTCCCTCCAATTTCCCAGGCTCAGCTGGGAGCTGATTAAAGCTGCCAGCTACAACTTGTCAGTTTTGTCAGAGACAACTTTATAAACCCTTTGTTATTCACTTTGCTGTGTGTTATAAATATATTTATCTTCCTCTGTCAGGCACGGACTGGACAGGTGCTAAAGGAGCAGTTAAGCTCCAACATTAATCTCTCTAACAATGTCATTACTTAGTAACTCAAACCAAAAACATGGACAGAATATTCAGGAACTTTCCCTAGTTCTTCTTAGAGGTGACTGGAGTGGTTAGGGGGAAAATGTTTATTATTCCAGGAGGTTTCCAGCAAGTCTACGTCTGTAAAATCAGAATATGTGACTGGCTGTTATTTTGTGTCTCTGGAGGAATTTTCCTGAGTTTCCTGGGTGTATTTGGAAATATTACCTGAAATCAGCTCTCTCACTTCCTTTCTGTGGTTGCTGAGGCTTGGCAGGCGTCTCCTACTGAACACAGAGATCACATTCTGCAGCTGCAGGTTTAGGAATAACTCTGTTAATCCTGGCTTCTCCCAAATCAAGTAGAAGTTGTGACTAGAACCAGGCTGTATAAAGTTGATTTAATCTAAGTAGGACTGTTCAGCTGCTGAACGTCCTCAGTGACGTTCTGCAAACCTGGTTGTTTTCCCTTTGACTTTGATTTGAAAGATTTTTACTTACAGGGGTTCAGATAAAGCAAGAAAATGCCCTGTGACATGACCTGCACAGTGCAAGAGCCGTTCCAGCAGGGACTGTGCTGTGCAGGTTTTTCTGGGAGCACACCCACCCCGGTGTCACCCTGACACTGCAGCTCTGAGCAGGGCTCACAGCCATCAGAGGGAGAGTGGCTGAGCACTGGCAATTGGCAGTGCTCCCTTAATCACAGGATATCAAACACGGAGTTATCTTTGTGTTCTGCCTCTGAGGAGGGAGGATTCCTGGGCACAGGAGAAGTGCTGCTCATCTCCAGTTGGCAGCGTTTGCAAGGGAACTGACTCAGTTTCACAGGCCTGTTCTTGATCAAGGGTTGAGCTTCTGCCTCTCTAAGTGAGTTTAGGAGCTCCAGTATGACATCAACTATTATAGACAGTGGGTAAAGCATGCGCTGTTACTTCTCCTCTAAAAGGTCTGAATTAATTTCTGATCTTTGACGTCTTGGAAACTTTCTCAAGGACCTGAAGGTACATAATGCCTTTCTCTAATACTGATGAGTTTCAAAATGTGCCGTTGTTGTGAGTCTGGAACAGACAAAGGAGCAAAGGGCAGGGTGTGGCCTGGGTGGGCAGGTGTGGAGAAGTGGCACGGGGTCATTTTTAGAACCTTCCATCCATTAATTTCCCGTTCCTGCTTTGGCAGTCTTTGGCATTGGGACTGTGTGTCACTTGTTTCTTCCATTTCTCAAGGGTCATGAACAAACAGCACCATTTTAGGATTTTCACAGCGTTTCTGACAAATTCTCTGACTTTTGGGCTTGACTGGAATATTATTTCAAACGGCAGTAAATTGAGATCTCTGTTGATATGCAGCACTTCCTCAGGGGCTTTATTGTGTTCTGCTCTCAGAGCTGGAAGATGTGTCTTTTGGTTATACTTAGAATCACAAGCAACATAAATTTAGTTGTTTAACAAATTCCCTCTTGGACTTTTCATCACCCAAACTGATGTTTGTAAGTTCGAACATGCTGTTCTCTGTAAGACAGTCTGTTCAGGAATCAGGATGAAGAAAGACAAACAGAGGATTTCTTCCAGGTCATGTCTGAGTGAAAGTGTTAATGTGAACATGCTTGTAGTAGACTTTAGTTTCTAGTTATAATCAATACTTGACATATTTTTTCCCATGATTAAATTAAAGCTGGGAAAGTGAGATTTCCCTGAGGAGAAAACAAGTGGCAAAAGAGTTCATTGGTGATCTGCACTTAATCGAAATAAGTGCTATAATTGCCTCTGCTCTCATTCATTTCTTTGTCCCTGCTCCCTCCCCCTGGCCTGGTGCCCAACAACTTTCTGGCTTATCACATCAGAGAAAGGAAGAGCTCACCCAAGTGGACTTGCTTTTTCAGGACTCTGCAGGATTCCTTAGGAGTCAGGTAAAGGAAAATAATTTGTATTAGAGCTGTGTTTCTTCTGTGTAACATTTCCCAACAAAATGAAGAGGCACTGAGCATCCTGAGGGTTCCATGGCAGCATCCACATGGAGTGAGTGAGTTTTCCTCGCCAGGGATGAGGCCAGACTGGTTCCTACCAGCACAGCCATGGGACACTTCAGGCTCCTGCAAGGATATTTTTTTCCCTAGAAGTTGGATTGGCAGTTGGTGTTTTCTTTGCCTTTTGTTCCCCTCTCGGGCTGGATTTGACCCTCCTGGGCTTGGGCAAGGTGTGGGATGTGGATGTTCTCCACACACCAGCAGAGGGGTCAGATCCTCCCAGATCCTCTTCCTGCACCTCNTGGATGTTCTCCACACACCAGCAGGGGAGTCAGATCCTCTTCCTGCACCTTCATCCCTACCTGGGCACTGGGACTGCTGGTGTCAGGGACTGACTCACTTGCTTCTTTGAGGGCAGTTCCAAGAAAATGAAAACAGGAATCAAAATCGCTTGAAGAAAGACATCAAGTAGAAAAATGTGACTGGAACCATTTAAGGAGTATTTTCTAGAAAATTATACTCAAGCCTTATCTTTCCCACACCAGCAGTTTGATTAGATTCTGAATGAGCCTTTTCAGAGTCCTCCTGGCAGGTCAGCCAGAACTCACCTGCCTCTGGGAGCCAGCTGTAGCCTTATTTCTTTGTTTCTAGGAATAGAGCTCAGCAATTGCTCCACCATTAATGATTTCTGCATCCTGAATCTCTTTCCCTGTGGTTTTTTGAAGGATTAACCATTGGAAACAAATTATTCTTTTATACCTCACATTTCTTTCGAGATTTCTCGTAGACCATGAAAATAATTAAACTGTTTTGAATCTGGAAAACTGATATATTAAATAAGTTGTCTGGGTTTTTATTTTGAAATCAAACTTTCTTTGTGCGTTGCTACTGAACTAGGAAAATTCTTTAACAATACCTGACAAATACAGATGTTTACTCAGTTTTTCCTGTGAAAAGTGTGAGAATGTTATAATTCATGCTACATTTCTGAGGTACCCGCTAACAGACTGTACGATTATGTTCCCATGCAAACTGAAAATTACGGCGGCTTTAAATTAAAATTAAGAGCTCAATCTTTATGACATTAAGTCAGAGGCAGCCTAATGCTCTCCTGCCCACAGGTATTTACAACCCAGATGTTTACAGAAAATGAACCAAGCTCTTTATTTTTATTTTCTTATGGAACTACTGTCTCCTCATTAAGTCCCTCCTCGGCGCTGGCCCACGCGGCTCTTTGAGGCAAACATTGTTTATGACACATCTCCGAGCTGATTCAGAGCTGAGCAGAGAGAAACTGGGAATAATTCCCCTGCAAAAACAAGCAACAGTTCAGGTGTTCAACTGCCAAGGTGGAAAATTGCTCTGACAGTTATGATGTTGTTCCATCTTTTCCTAAGACTTAAGCATCATTTCCTTCCAAGGCGTCACTGCTGCCGTGGTTCGCAGCATCACCAGCCTGCCCTGGGCTGGTCATACTGGTCATACTGGTCATACTGGTTGTGCTGGGCACTGAGCACAAGGACTCACTGGATAAAATTTTCCTTGCATTATTTACCAAGCAGGAGTTCTTCCCTGTTGTTTATGCTTGTACAATTTACACAGAAGCAAAATGCAAATAGTGAAATACAAGGAGCAAGTTTATCGAGCTGAGTTTCACTTTTATGTACTGAATTATGAGCATCCAGCTATTTCTTCATGAAATTCTCTTTAGCCTCTAATTAAGATGAATGCAGAACCCAGAGGTTGTATTTCTATTTTCTAGATGTAAAGTTTTGATGATAAAAGACAACTTGATGGGGTTAAGAAGAATTTGGTAACTTGAATGCTTGACTCTGGAATCCTTTGTATTATTTTTTTTTCCTTGTTTATCATGTTTGGGGAGTTTCAGCTGGGAAAGCTATGAGATATCAGAGTTCTTGCCTGTTTCTTGCTTGCTCTAATGGCAGTCCATGATTAATCTGGGGGACTAATGAGCTTCTCAGTATCGGTGGGTTTTAACAGAGGAAGAACTGGACGACCTTGTGCACTGTAAAAACAGCAAGAGATTTAATAAAGCAACTACAAAGATCAACTGCAATTACCTAGAATAATGTGAATCTTAGCTGTGAGGTAGAGGCTCATGATTTGGATGTGACAGAGGAGAAGAGAGATCTGGTTGCAGTCAGGTGTTCCAACACTGATTCAATGAGTTATTTTTGTGCAGGGATGGAAAAATGTCAGAACCTTTGCACAAAGCGCTGCTCCTGCAAGGTAGAGTGGGGACGGGAGAGGTCACGAGTGAACAGAAGAATAAATTTGGCAGAAAGAAATAGAAACCTCTCTCATGTGAAAACTTGTTTATTCATGAACATCATAAAGGCCATAATTTTTTTTTTTTTTTTTTTTTTTGAGCCCACTCACGGTGCCAAAAGTGGCAGCACGAGGAGCAACGTGGTCGAGAACAAGCATCGGATGTGAGGCTGTGTGATGTCACGGGATCATTCTGCCACTCAATGCCAATGATTTCCAGGCTGATTGCAAGCAATCATTAATCACTTTGTATTGAGAGCAACCAGCTCCTTCACATCTGGGGCAAGAACAAGTGGCACCTATTTAGCCAATGGTCTGCTCTCAGCAGTTTCACACGTTGGCTTTCAAAATAAACCAGACTGGGAGAGATGAAGCAAGATGATAATTTTTTTTCCCCAGGAATTCAGATCAGTGAAAAACCTCAGTTTACTTCTAAATCCAGTGTTCCCCACTCACACTGATGAGAGGGTGCCAGTGAACAACAGGGAATGTCCTATGTGGAATTAATGGAGCTGCTGTAAGAATATCGACAATTTCTGAGTATTATTATACTTCTCTGTATGGTTATTAGAGAGAAGACTGAGATCATATGACAGCTGTTCCTTTTTTGCTCACCTGCTCTGGACAAGGCTGCTGCAAATCAGGTGTGTACTCAGATTATGGGATTAGAATAATCTCACCAAACCAGGGGTCAGTTACTATACATGGCTGATATAAAGCAAGAGCATTAGGATATATGTTCCCCAATTTATACATATTCATCCCCAAAACCAAAATGTCTTGGGAAATGGGATCTATCTGCCATGACATATTAACTATAGAATCTGCCCCATGGTGTTAACACAATGTATTTATTCCACCTTTCTAGTTTAGAACCAGACTTATTAAACCCGGTACGATGTTTCTGGTGGATCCCACGGTGTTTCATAATAATGAAAAATTTCCCTTTGCCTTTCTCCTGTGCCTGACAATCACGAGAAGTTACTTCGACATGTTACATCAAATTGGAATATTTTAAAATGTAAATGTTTCTCAATAGCTGGGGTCCCAGGCAGCCAAAGTGAGAGGTAGCAAAGTGCTGCATTTCTATGACTTAATGAAATACTTTGCCTTCCTGTAATCGTTGCTCCCTGAGGATTGCAGTTGTTCCTTTGAAAGCCTGCTTAATCTCCACAGTTATTTATTTTGTCAGTACCTTCAGTCGCGATGGTTTGCTGTCAATCATCCATTGTCAAAAGAGAAGAAAATTTCATCAAATATTCTGTGGGTGCTGTCCCAGAGCTGAGGAAGGATTTACCTGCAGCCCCTGGTGCTGCAAATGAGACAAAACTCATTAATGACGTGGCTCATCTGCTCTAAGTGGCTCTGTCAGGCAGGAGAAAGTGGAGCTAAAGATAACTCATAACCCCAACACCTTCTCAGAGTGCCCTAAACAATAGCCATTGATCTAAACATAAATTGCACTTATTACAGACTTCATTTCTTTACGGCACATAATTAGATAGTTCTCCAAAGAACTTTTTATCACACGCATTTTCATTAATTAACATTAAACGTCATTAGCAGTCAACTCGGCTTGATCAAAGGCGGATAAGTTGCGGCAAGATTCTGAGAAATAACGTAGCATTTACTAATTATATTATTGATTTTTCTGGTCTGGAGAAATCTTCATTCCAAGTGATCCAGAGTGGACCTTGCTGAGCCTGCTGGGGGTGCTTTGAACACGAGGAGTCTCTGGCAGTTCTGAGCCTCCCTCTCGCATAAATCACTCCTGGGCCTGCTTGTGCATCTGTTTTTCAAAGGTGATGCTTTAATGGACTCTGAAAGCTGCAGAAAGTGTGTTCTGTGTGGCTCCACATGAAAGAGGAAAGAGATTTGGGGTTTTTTTACTCCTGATTTTAATCATTCAGGAAAGATTTTAGATCTGTAGGCGGATACTTTTGAACAGTGGAAATAATGTGGCATAGTTGATTTTAATTAGTAGGCCAGCCTAAGACAGAATTTCCCATGGCTCCCTGTGACTTTTTTTTTTTTTTTAAAATGAGTTTTTAGTACTTTTTTCAAAGTTAATGATACATTCAGACTTTCCAAATTTTAATTTCATGCGAAAGCAAAAACTGAAAAAAAAAAAAATCAAACCCCAAACAAGCCATGAGGTGAATATTTGATTAGAACAAATGCGGATCTGAGCAACAGGAGCAACCTCAGATGTGTCTTATGTAAGTTTAGTGCTTTCATAGGAAAATGAAAAGGAATTGAGATCAATGACATAATTATGAAACGTTACTCTTATCCTTAATTGCTTATACTTAAGAACATGAAAAGCCTAGATTTTAAAGTATGTGTCTGTGTATGTGATTAGCCCATTCAGTTGCATGAAATTTCAATTTACTCTCAATTCATGATAATAAGGTGAGATATTACCAGTAAATATTTTGTTTAGATTGTGAAGTTTGAACATCTTTTAGAGCTAAACCACTATCCAGACTCCAGCTGGCCTTTTTGTGCCCGTTTTCATTGGGGTGTTAAAGGTTTGAGGATTTTGACTAAATCCTTCGGAGGAGCAACTTACAGGCAGATAAAAATCTTGATCAGAGTCAGCATTCCAAAAAAAAATAAGGTGTCTGAAAAATGAGAAATTAACTGCAATTGTTTAAAATCAACTTGTGATGTTCAGATTTTTGAGCTCTTAGAATAACGTTCTAAAAACTTCTGACTGCTCTGGTTCCCACCTACTCATTCCTACTCCCACCTTCTGTTTGACTTCCTAGTTAGTTAGCAAATCAAAGAATTGAAACAGGCTGAGAAATGAATGTCTGGGCTGGTGGGTGGGCTCCGAGCTTAAACAAATAAACAGACGAGCAAAACACATCCCATCCCTGTTTCTGTTTGTGCCTGAGTCTGCTTTGGCAGGGGATGAGGAGTTCCATTCCTCAGCAGATGAGGAGGACACACTGTGGCGTCTTTTCCGCTCGGTGGAAAACCCAAAGGATATCTCAAGGGGTATTAACAGCACATTCCTCAAAAATCAGTGTAAGGAGCAGCTCAGGAGTTCTTTGAATAGCCCAGGTTATAAACCAGTACTCAATGATTTATTCAGGTGTTTTGGTGTTGTGTTTTTCTATTTACCCCTCGTGGCAGTTTTTTAATTGGACAGAGATTCCTCTGGCTCATACACACCTGTTAAACATCCCCAGCTTTGTGTGGCCCAGCTACAGCCGCAGCAAATCATGTAAAATGCTGGGTTAGGAGGGGATGAGCTGGAGTTGAGCTTCACCATATCTGAAGGAAGGAATTCCATGAAAAGGAAGGAATTCCATGAAAAGGAAGCAATGCCATGGAAGAAGGAAGGAGAAGGAACAGGTGGTAAGACACCAGAGTGGTGTGCAGGCTACTGAGATTCTAAAGAGTGGCCAGAAGAGAGTTTATAATCTCCTGTCCTGTTTCCACTCAAACATTTTCATGCACAGAAAAAACTTGTTTGTTCTCTGGTGAAGGAGGGATCATTAAATTATACAATCTTGACCCTTTACCCTGCAGCTCGTGGCACTCCTGCAGTCCCAGCAGGTGCTGGAATTCATAGCTAAGAGCACAGAAACTGCACAGGTTCCCTTGGAGACCGAGTGAGTTGGGTTGAAGTTTAAATAAACAGAGATACAATTGCCTGTAGTGAGTTCTGTGAAGGGGATGTGGGCAAGTGGCTGTTGATGTGGGAAGAAGTTCCCATAGAATTCTGAGTGGAATCCTCCAGAGGAATTTTGGACAGCAGCGTGTGAGGTAACACCCAGAAGATGATGGTCAGAAAAATGCCTGAGGAGGGAAACAGAACTCATAGCAGGTACCTAAAGAACTGGAGCAGGTGGAAGGAGGGGAATAATCTGTGGGGAGCTTAGAAAACCTTCATTAACTGCTGTGCTCTGCGAGGGAGATCAACATCAGCTCACACTTACAAGTTTTCCACGAGTGTGGTGCTAACAATACCACAAGTCTCGAGGCTCGTTGCTTTTTTTCCAACTGTGCTGAAGATGGTGTTTGATGGGAGAGGAAAATGGGGAGCTCCCTTGTTTCCTGCCAGCCAGCACTTTGCGTGCCCACTTTGGGGAGAGGAGGACTTGGGTTTGGTTTTGTTTAGCAGGATAAGTGATGTTTGCTCAGAGAACCTCAACACGCAGTGAGCGGTGTTAAACTTTACACTAAGTTCAAAGATATACAAGCAAGTTTTAAGCTCTGATTTTTTGGCCTCTGAAGTGAGATTGATAAAGGATTGGTAATGAAGTGTTGTCCTTGGTCATCTGAGAGCAGTGGAGCTGAGAACAAGCTGTGGAGGGAGCTCAGTAAGAGGACTCAGCAGATGGTACACGCACGATGTGGAAAGAACACAGAGAGAAAACTGTGCTTGTCTTACCTGCTAGGAAAGAACCTTAATTAGTACATCTGAAAATGAGGGAAATTCAGTCCTAAAATTTCCCCATAAACTCTCTCTTTTATAATTTTCATTAACCTTTTTTTCTCAAAGCAGTTAAATAAGTTTTTAGTGTCAAATTTAGGAAGAGGGGGAAGAGGAGGCCAAGGCAGTTGCACGCACCAGTTGTTCAGGTCTGGTTTTGTCCATGGTGGTTTTCCCAGCTCCCGTTTTCCTGCCAGAAAACAGACTCTGGCTCTAACCTGAGTGGCTCCAGTGCCATCTGCATCAGACTGAGCTGGCACATCCAAATTCTCCCCAGATTCAAACTGGCACAGTGAACTCACTGGACTTCAGCCATTTACACCAGTAGAGACTTTGGCCCGTGCATCTTCTTTGCCTTTCTTCTACCTGAGATACTCCTTTGCAATCCTGCAGTTCTCTGTGGGTTTGCTCTTTCTGATGTGTTTATGACTGTTCCTCCCTTGACTTTTTGGCAGACATTTCGCACAGTGCCCTGTTACTGTAAGCCAGGTACTTTTATCCCTAATGAAGAGTTTCCTGGAAAAAGAAAAAAAAAAAAAATAAAATAAACAATAGATAAAGTAGGTCATGGAGACAGCAGAGTCGAGAGCTTTGCGTAGTGATGTAAAATTAAATAAGGCTGGGGTCATGTTCTCGTTTATCTCTGCAGTTACTGCTCTAACAGGGTCTCTGATGGTTCCTGGAAGGGTGAGGATATTTTGGAGGACTGTTTAGATCTGCTGGGAGTTGTGGGCACAGTCTCTGTTTCTCAGCTCTGCACAGAGGAGAAAGCAGACACAGAACTGTAGGAGCTGGCTGTTAGAGGATCTGCAGCCGCTGTTCTTGCCCACCTCAACCCCTGAGAGCCCTCCAAGTGAAGGTGCAGCTGCTGCACTGAGAGTGATCAGGGCTCTCTGTGTTTATATAGCCTGAGGGCCCACCCTCAGTGCTGGGTGCTTGAGAGGTCCACCCAGATCAAGTTAAAGTCTGGATTCCAGAGATATTTTGCTTCTTGAAGAGACTTTCCTCAGCCCAGATCCAGTCCTTGACGCCCAGCGCTCCTCTTGCCCGGTTCACAGGAGAATCCAGCAGGGATTGCAAAGATCTTCTCCACACACCTTCTCCATGGCCTCAGCTTTGTGTCCCAGCAAAGGGCACATCTGTCCAGCCCGTTTTCCATGTTGGATGCCTGAATCTGGCAGTTTATAGCCAGGCACCTGAGTAACCAGCCTGATTCTCAGACAGATTTGTGCATGCTCTGAAAACCAGATAAATTTTGTGGATCTCTGCTTGAGGCTTTGATTGAACCAAACATCAATCCTCCAGTATTGACAGTGTTCCAGATGAGTCTGTAAGAAACACAGGAAAGCACAAAGGATTATTGCAGCTTCTGAGGGAACCTCTTGTATTTCAAGTAAAATTGGCAGTTTTTACGTGGCCACTCTAATTCTTAAGCCATAAGAAATCTAAAAATTGATTGACCGTTTATCTTATACTTACCAGACATCCACAGAAAAACATTATGTTCTGTCCAGGATATCAATGTCTTTAATAGCTATGAAATTAAAACCTCTTAGATTAAGGTTTCAAGAGGCAGAGAGAGGAATGGAGTGCAGGAGGAGGAAACCTGGGTGCTGCTGTAATAGGGAATGCCAGGGGAGATAAAGCTCTGGGAAAAGCCCCAGGAGAAGAGCTGAGGATAACCCGCTGTTGGACCAGTGGGGTCAGTAAAGGTGGAGATGCAGAGGCAGCAAACATTATTTCCTTTCTGCCTGCTGAAGATACTGAAGATAAAAAGCTTTACCCTGTCTGCAGTATTTTTTAAAAATACATGTTTAGTTTCAGTGTCCGTTTTATTCCAGGGTTTGGTTTCGTTTTAGTTGGATTGGTACCTAGAAAGTCCAAAGAATTCACCAACTTTGAAGCCAAATTGGAATAACTGAATGAGGATTCTCAGTGCAGCTCCAAGGCTTGCAAATCAGCCTTCTCCCATAAATACTGCACTGTTTCTGGAAAATAAGAGATGGGTCTTTAAATGAAATATGAGCTGTAGCATTGGGATGTGATGGTACTGCTGTAGATCAACAGCCATCAATCTGTGTTACTTAATTTGTCCCTGGCTCAGCTGTTCACTGTACTCGGGACTTTTTTTGCTGTTTGTTTCATTTTATTTTCCACTGAGATAAATGAAGACAAAAAGAAAGGGTCAATTGTTCTTGACAAATAGAAGTAATTTTTAAAAACATATAACCGTAAAGGATATTTTACATTTTCAAACGGCTTTTTTTTTTTTTTCTGACTTTCACAGCACTTTCCCAGATCACAGTTAATTTATTTCACGGTGTGTCTATTGAACATCCTTTTATTTTATTGCTTGTTACTCTCATTTTCAGGTCAACTTTATGTGCACTCTTTAAATGCTGTAAAAAAGTCTGTTGGAATAAATAGTTGAGGTTTTTAAACTAAGTCTTTAGAGACATTATTCCTCATGTGGGCATGGCTGTAACACTTGGGTTGCCTTATTTACCCTGGGTGTTCTGGGGATTCGAGGTCTTTGTTGCTCTAAGTGTCTAGGGAAGCATATGCTGTAATTGTTTGCCATCTTGCACATGGGTTGGGTGGGTGGCTGGGTGTGAGCTCAATTCAAGCTCATTTGGCGTCTCAGAGACGAGTTTTCTGATGAGAGGCAGCCACTTTCCCTCCTGGTGGAATGTCTGTGGAGGCATCTCTGAACAAGCATGGGATGGGGAATATAAATACACTGTTCAATTGGGAGCCAGGGTGACTCCCCACACAGTTTCCAGCAGCTCCAACATTCCACTGAGGGAGAGTTCTGGGATCAGTGGGGAGGAGATGGAGCCCGGCTCCTTCCTGGCCATCCCTGCAGCACCTCTCAGGTGAAGGGAGCAGCCAAAGGTATAAAGTGTCTCTGACTGTCTTTCCTTCTTTTCCATGTTTTAATGGAGAGGGTTCAGAGAAAGCTGCCCTGGGAGGGTCTCCCAGCCTGCAGGACAATGTCAGTGTTGAAATCCTTCAGGGCCCAGGGTTTTGCCTTCCAGCACCAAGCTGCTTTTGGCTGAAGGTGCTGGTGGAACACCAGCCCCTGTCCCAGCTGGCAGGGCTTGGAAGGACAGCTCAGGCTCAGGCACTACCAGGAACACAAAACATTTCAGTGGGCTCGAGTTTGGATTGATAACTTCAAGGGCCAAATGTTCAAAGGGCTGGCTTCCAGTTTTACGTTGGTAGTCAAGTATACAAGTACAAAATTATGGGCAGGAAATCACAGGAAATCTTTTTCCAAGCCAACATTTCTGAAAAGAAGCCAGCAGCTATGTGGGTTTGGGCACTGGTTCAGCAGTGTTTTTAGGTGTTGTTAATGCAATATTTTCATTATATTTCTGCTGGACTATTGATGAAGTGTTCAATTATTTAAGAAAAAGAAGTTTAGCATTGTAGTGAATAATAGCTTTTTGGATGGGTCGTTGTGCCTTGCACAAGTGTTCATGGAGTTTGTGTAAGAACTGACAAAATCCACTCTGCACCTCTTTGTATGCTGATGATAATCTCATGGAGTGGATGGGGAATGCCAAACCTGTTTGCACATTGTTGCTTCAGTGTATTAACACTTTTCAGTTTGTAACAAGCTTATTTCCAAAGCACCTGCCAGGCTGGCCAGTCCTCTTCTCCTGGGGAAGATACTTTGAGAACTTGCATGTCCTTAGTTCCACCTGAACTTCCAGAGCCCAGTGCTGTGTGTGGGCTCAGAGGGAAAACACTGGATACAGAATTTGGGGGGAATTTGAGCCACCTCAGCCCAGCCCACTCAGCAAAGCCAGTGTCAGCCCTGAAATCTTTTCCAGCGTGATTTAAACAGAGGCCCAGACACATCCACCAGCCTTTGTCTTGATAAACATATTTCATTAGCCATAACTGAAGTAATTGCCCAGATTCCTTGCCTCTGACACATCTCTGTGGTATTTTGACCCAGTTTTCCTCTGAGAGCACTGAAGGAACAATCTTGAGCTTCCAAAAATAACATTTGATAGATTAAGCAGCACTTACTTCATTATTTATTCTCACTTAGCTGTGGCCAAGCTCCTGATGACTCCAGAAGTCAGCTCAGAAAAGCGTTAGCACTGAAGCAGATCTGCAGACTTCATAAGTTATCCCTGGAACTGTAACAATGTTCTCTCTATCAACTACAACTCACGCTGATGTATTTCAGAGCTTAGAAATTTAAGGCAGCTTAAGAGTTTTGGATGTTCAGATCCCATTGAAATCAGCCCCCCAGCCCAGTTTTGGAAAACTGAGAAACTGTGGTTCAGAGAGTACGAGGGAGAGTCGTGAGGGCACTGCAGCAATTACGACCCTGGCGTGTTTATTCAGCCTTTAAATATAGAGCCTCTAAAATGAGATCTTGGAAATGGAATTGTTTCCTTTGTTGGTGCTGAGCAGCTCCCACTTCACAGGATGATGTAGCAGAGGTGGTGGCTGTGAGACGGAGCACACAGGACTCAGGATTTCCCCGTAAACTGTGAAAATCTCAGACTTTTGCGTTTATTCTTTCATTTCCCAAGTCATGTTAATTACATGTTAATTTTTGTCTCCTGTCTCCTGCATTAGCCGTGCAAGGTGCCAGCGGAGGGAACACAGCAGCCCAGGGCACAGTCTGCTGTTTCTGCTACTTCTTCCATCACTTGAATTTCTCTGTGCTCAGATGATAAGAATCACATTGTCAGTGCTTTTGTATTCAGTACCTGATCCTTCCTGGAAGTGTTTATCTGTTTAAAACAGCTTTAAATTTTCATTAAAAAACAAACAAAACCGCAACCTGTCACCGGCAATATTTCTGCTGGTCATGACAACAACTTTTAGAGGTGACTGGTGAGGTAGAATGGATTTGTTCTTGACTGCCCAGATTAAAACAAGCTGTTCTGAGCAGGTATCCTGAGCTCTCTCTGCAAATTATCCAGTCCTTTCATGGTATCTCAAGTTATTAATCATAAATGGAGGCATCCAAAAAACCCTGATCAGTTTTGAAACTCGTGGCCTCATTTAGCTTTCATAACAGCTTGTTTCGAACAAAATCTGATGTGGAGCCAAATGAAGTGTGTGTTTAAATGATCCCTTGCCTAAACTATCATGAAAATTTCAGATGGGATGAGAAGAAGGAATGCCACCGAGGGCAGCTTGTTGGAAGCTTGCTACTACTTAGAGACTAAAATAGTGTAATCAGCAAACACTCCGTCACTTTAATGCTTCTCCAGTGAAATCCAACTTTTTGTTTCCTGGCTCGACCACTCTCTTGCATTTTCCTCAATCACTCCCACACAAATACTGGGATCCATTTTCATTTTGGCACACCTCGTTTTTCCTGTTTGGTAGAAACTGGAGTCAAGAACGGAATTATTTATCTCGATGCGTGGAATACATTTTTGAAGAATCAACGTGGCTTTGTAAAGCTTTCTTAACCTGTGAAAGCTCTTCAGAGTAAATGTGCATCCAGAAGGTGCATGTAGATCTCCAGGAGGCTTTTGCAAGGTCTCCCATCAGAATTCCTGAGAGAAACTGGACTTTCTTGGTAGGCTATTAAAGAGGGAAAAGTCTGTATGGGAACAAAATTAGGTAGGAAATTATAGGAAACAAATTTTTGGAGGCTGAGAGGGTGTAAGGGGGATGTGTTACATCCCCCGTGTTCTTCCACTCTTTCCAAGTCCCCTGCTCTTGCCTGAAAGCAGGATGGTGGGATTGGTCTGAAATAGCACAATCATGTTCTGTTATCTAATTATTTCGAACGTTTTGTTTCATTTCTGCCTTGATTTGTTTCCACACCCCCAAACACATTTCCTCTGACCCAGTTTTGTGTTTTTCCTGATCGCTCACAGGGCCAAGTGACTTCCCAAGAGCTTTCTCCCACTCTCCTGGTGATGAGCCCTGTGTCTCCATGTGCTGGGGATCTGTAAAAACGGGACCCACTGGGAATTTTTAGCACTTTAAGGTAAGACTTTTTAACGTGGCTCTCTGCTAAATGCGTCACTTGGAAATTTGTGGGGGAAATTCGGCCTGGGTAAACTGACTGCATAAACATTTAGACTTTATGATGTTCAAAAGTGCATAAGGATTTAAGAATGGTGTGTGCTCGTGGTAAACACCTCTGCTTACAGCTAGACACAAAATGAGTTGTTTTTTTTTTCCTTGGTTTAGAGCTCACTTCATCCCAAATTGAGGGAAAAACATTCAATTTAGAACTCTGTCATGGACTGGAAATTTTGTTTGAATTTTATGTCAAAGTCATGTTATGAAATATTTTATGACAGAGATGTCAAAATGAAATGTTTCACCACTTCTGGCCCTGAACAGGAAAGTCTCCAATGGTCATTTTTAGTTAGATTTTCTAGCCTGTCAGCCAAGGAAGCAGAGGAGAAATTGAACCTGTAGTTTTGGGTTTCCTTTTTTTTCCCCTCGGCCATTTAATCTACGCACTGGTTCTTTTTTTCACAAGAATGTTACCAAAACCAAGTCCTCAACATCTAGAAAAAGCTTTACAGGATATTTATTTCACCCAGAAAGGATTCTTTGAGATCTTATTTTCTTTGCAGGTAGGTCCTACCCTCCGGGGTACTGCTGCAGGAGAGTGTCAGATGCTTTTTCTTCGTGATGTTCATGAAACTTAAAGGCTCATCTGCATCTTGAGGTCTCTTTGCAAACCTCAGCACAGTTTCCTCAAAGGTTTTTTGTAAAGAGACTCCACAGACAAATAAATTAAGGGTTTTCCACCTACTAGTTTTTCTGTAGCTAAGATTTGGAGCTTTCTTTTGTGATGGAACCACTGACTTGTATCAATATTATAGGTGAAATACCAAAATTTTTCAAAAAGGAGGAAGATGGGAGAAAATGGCCTAAGGAGTAGCAGAGACCTAATCAGTTATAATTAACAGCGTGAGACACTTGTGAAAAACCACCCAGTTGTCCTTTGGATTGAAAGATCTTGCCAGATTTTACTTAAATGGACTTCTTTCACTCCTGAAAAGAAAAATCAGGCCTGGAGAGACGAAAAGTTAAGAATCCATGTAGTGATTGCACAGACAATGTTGTGTCATTTATTTTGGCGTTCAGCCCCCCAGGCTGCCTGTCCTGGGAGAGTGGCAAGCACTGGAAATGTTGGAATAATTTGTCTGCAGCCTTAATGAAGTTACAGTCATTGACCCCCTCAAGGCTGGTGCTGCCTCCTTGGAGAATCTGTCCCAAACACTGAATTTGAGGCAGGAATTTCCTGTGTGCTGCGGTGAGCAGTGAAAGCTGAAAGCCCAGTGTTAGATGTCGTTACTGGATTCTTTTTTGATATTGGTTTTTAATATGTGTGCTCCTATTTTTAGAGCTTTATTCTGACTCCTGTAATAGCAACCATTCCATTTTGGTGCGAGGGCTTTTCTATTAACAGTGATCAAAGTGAAATATTTCATTTGAATTACAAAAAGAGACACTTGAGATGAATGAGGTTCTGCTGGATTTGGGGAGTTGGATGGTTTTGATCTTTGCTCTGACTTACAAACTTAGGAAATTAATGACACAAAGCAGCTCCCTCACAAACAGATAATAACGGAGCGTTAGCAATAAAAGTTTAGAAAACAATTTGGAACCTCTTTCTAATACACGTCAAAAAATATTCTGGGTGCTATTAGGGCTTATAAATAATTCCCTGACGTTTGTCTTGTTTAAAAACTTAACTGAGGCATCATTTTCTTCAAAACAAATGGAGGCCTCTGAGAACTACAGAATTCAAATGTGGGGCTGCTTTAGACCTCATTCTCTTTACAGCGAGTGAGGCAGCAGGGCTCTATTCTCATTTATTTTTATTTTGCAGGGAGTACTTTAATATAAAGGATATATAAAATTCAATATAAAGAATGGGTAATTTTCAGCAGGAATAAGTGATCTTAAGAGCCTCTTTCTTAGCATCTGGTGTATTCTGAGCAAATCTTTCTTGAAAGTTTGCTTTCTCCTGAACTCAAGGGCACTGGCTTCCGTTGGTACCGAAGGAGAAGAAATTGGAGTGGGGGAGAAGTTTGATTTGTACCTTGAATTAATTATTATTTGCCTTTCAGTTTCTGATAACTGATGGAAAGCAAATGCAGGCAATAAATTACTGGTTTAAAGTCAGGCTGCCTTTCTGCCTGTAATTAATGTAGCACAGACCCAGGCTGTTGATGCTCTCCAGAAGTTAACAAACTGAGCACGGAACTATATTTAGATTTAAACCCTCCCTGAAGATTTGCATTTCCTGCTCCTGCTTTGCCCACATCTGTCCCTCAGAAGGAGCTTTCCTTTAGCCCAGTTTGCTCAGCCCTGCCCTGTGCCCAAGGTGCAGAAGAAGGAGGGTAAATTACAACCTGGAAATACAGTGCCAAGAAACACTTGTCCCCTGTGCTTTGGCATTATTGCAGTGTCACAGGTAAAGGCATTTTTGGGAGGGATTTGTGTCAAAGGGCTGCCGGTCTGTGGAGCCTCATCCTTGGGTTGCTCACATCCATTGTCCACGCTGCGCTCAGGGAACGTTCAGCTCTGCTCTCCCACAGCTCTGACTGTTTGAACATTGGCACTTTTGGCAGCCCAGCCCTTGCAGACACTTTTCCTGCACGGAGAAGCAGTGCCCAGGACCAGGATAGGCAGTGGCTTCTCCATAAATACGTCCTTGCCTCGTCAGCCCTCTGGGTTTGCAGACTAAGCTTTTGCATTGGTGCTGTGGGACTTTGGAAAAGCCCACAGGTAAAAAAATGGTCACTCCTTGACTTAAACCCATTTCATGAGGAACATTAGCATTAAATCATGTTAATTAACATTAATATGACTTACATGGCTTAAGACCTATCTTTGGGTTTAGCGGCGCTCTAGGAATAATTTAAAAGATGAGCTATTGCTCCCATTGGGATTGTGACTGGAATCCACTAAAGGCAATGGGTGTCCTTGAACTGGCTAAGAAGGCTCTGGGTCGGGAGGTAATTTCTGAGCACTTTTCCTGGCTCTTCATTCTGCTCTGTGATGGCTTCTTTATGCTGGGCTGTATATCAGGGCCCAGCAGAGCAAACCTCTTAACATCCCTTTGCTGTTCTGGACCCTGAGGCAATGAGCCATGTGTTTTTTTGATGATCATATGAAGATTCGATCTATTTTTAGGGCAATCTTGTTGCCAGGAATAATTTCTAGGACTTCTGATTTGAATGGTGAATTATGTGTCCGTGTAAATGCCCGAAATGGATATTTAAAAATACTTTTCCCTGACTTAATGTTTTACAGATTAACACCTCTAATGCTGTTACCAAAAAAGCAATTTTATTTTCTATCTGTTTTGCATTTTTGACTGGTGTCATTGGAGACTCCTAGGCCAACACCACAAGTTTGGTTTCAAAGCCCAGGGCAGGTGTAAGTCAGTACATTTAACAGATGAACAGGAAGGTGATGATAGTTACAAGATAAATACACCCAACGAATTTTGCACAACCTCTGTCCAGCTTCAATGCAAATATTTTTATTCCATGTTCAGTGTTGTGTGTAATGTGCCCCAATGCTCTGACCTCTGTAATTCTCAGTGGTTCCCCATCCAAGGCTTGAGGAGTGCATTGATTTTCCTTCCATCATGCAATAAGCACGAGCCTCACATCCAGCCCATATTGACACCTGTAAACCCCATTTAAATAAATCAAAGGGGGCATTTGGGTATTCTCCCACTTGCCTGGAGGTTGATGGAAGAATGGATTGCTTCAATACCTCAGCGATTTATTTGTCAGTACAGACAGCCTATCATAAAAATAATCAGTACCAGAAATGTTCTTTGGAAGAATCATTGGGTATATCAATGTCTTGGGTGGCTTAATCATCAAATCCATTGGGTTTATTAGGTTTAAATGTATGAATTCCTTTTAGAATGGATTTGAACTTTTAAAGCATTTTACTGTTTAGTTGATTGCTTTTTCAAGTATTTCAGTTCCTGAATAGCTCCACAGTATTTGGAATTGCACAGAAGTAAGGAGGAAAAGGCCTAGATAAGGATATTTTCTTCTAAATTGTTTTTAATGGCTCTACTTTCTTCTCTTTACCTAGGTACAACAATGGTGGCACATGAACTGTTCCAGTGGATTCTGAGAGGGCTTATTCTGACTTTTCTGCTCAAAGCTGCTCTGTCTCTAAATCCAGATGATCCAAATGTTTGTAGTCACTGGGAAAGGGCTTGAGTAACTTGCCGTTTTTTAATTTTTTTACCATCCATTTCAGATTTTTACCTTTAGAAGGCAAGCTGAGAACCGTAATTTGCTAAATACCACCAGGTCTCAGAAAAAAGCAGAGGTTTGCTTTACAGAAATAGTACTTTAGAGTGCCTTGGAGGGTTTGGATCATGCCAAGGAATTGGTTCTAAGGCTACAGCCACTGACCACATCCCCCTGTGCACTTTGGGAAGCTCCTCCAGAGTCTGGGCCACAGGAGTGGCACGAAAGTGTTTTTTTTTTTGCATTTCTCATGGAGAGACCCACAGAAATGCTGGCCTTGTTCTGTCCTGCTTTTCTCTGCTTGTTGTCCAGCAAGAAAGTTTGAAGCCCTTCCTGCTGCAGCATCCAGGCTGGTTTTTTTCTGGCCTGAACTTTGGGGCTCTTCCTGCCAAATTCGTGTCGGCATCAAAGAGTGAACGAAAGCACTGAACATGAAAGGCCCTGGAATTTCTTGTTCCCTCTATTGTTCCAGTGTCCTGGTCCTAAAAGTGGATCTGAGCAGGCCTGTGAGCACAGAGAAACCCACAGCCTTTGATGGGGTTCACACTCATGCAGGGGCTGTTTGCAGAGGCTAAAGGTCCTGTACTTCTCAGTTTAACTTGCTAAATTTCCAGTTCTGCTTTCTGGTTCAATTCCACACAAATCTGGATTGCTGTACGGCAAAATACACCCCTGAACAAAGGTAAAAATAGAATCATATTTAATGACTGTGTTGTGAGGCCTCAATTAGAGAATTAACTCTTTGTAGATAATGCAGCTGCAAAGCAAAGATTGTACAAGAAAAGGATTTTGCAGTCTGCGTGCTGGAAGTGCATTCAGAGCACAGGAATAAAATATTGATTTTGTCTGAAGAAAGTCAGCAACCCAGAGACCCAATCAAGGAGAAACAAAAATTAAATACCAAAATTGATTGGTTGTACTGACCAAGATGACTTTGTTAGTTAGATGTTAATAAATCAAAGGGGAAAGATTGTTAGGGCTATTGCTGGATAATAAACGGCATCATAAAATAATAATTGAGATTTGCACGCGTTACTGTCTTCCATTAATAATGAGCAATGTAAATATTTTATATTTTGGCATTAGCAGAAGTAAAAACATTATTGTCAAGCCCAGCAAACAGTGACAGAGGGCAAAGCAGCATCCAGGGGAACCTTGGCTTGTCTAGAAGGGACACGACAGGCAGGGCAGGAACAGCCCAATCTTCGATTTCGAGCCAGTCAGCCCCTCCAAGCAAATATCTTGGCATTACCTTGTGGGTGCAATCTCCCAGGGCTTAATCACATCTGCAGTCCTGCTGATGAGAGGGAAATCAGCTGCAGAATTAAGACAATCGATATAACGAGTGACCTGGAGGATCTAACCCCTGGGTCCTGACCCGCCTGGGGTGATTTGTGTATTGTTCTCCAAAGATGATGTAGCTGTGATAAAGTGGGGTCTGTGGCCAGATCAGCACCTGAGACAGGAGCCCCTTGAGCAGAGCACACACCTGCTGTGGGGCAGTGCTCTGCCATGGCTGACCCCAACGTGACATTTGGGTTCCTCTATCATGGGACAGGCCCAACAATAATGAACACAGGACCTGTTGCATGGCTAAGGGGTGTTCTGGGAAGATTGTTCAGTTCTTGCTGTTGTTGGAGCTCTGTGATTTCTCATCAAAGTGCCCAGGTTTTGTCCATTCACCTTTTCACCTTCTGAATTTCCATGAATTTTAGTAATATTTGGTTTCTTTCCTAAAAGAGAATCATTTATTGCTAACAGTGGTATCTCTATGCCTACATCAGTCATGAAGCCAAGCATTTCCAAACTTTTCAGGAAGAGCTGAAGGAAGCCCTTTTCTGCTCTTTGCTAATACCCAAATTTCTGAGATTCTCCATGTAGATATGTTTCATCCTGGAGTTCCATGAGCAGCAGATCCAGGGAGGTGCAGCTTTTCCTGCGGCCCCAGGCAGGCTCTCACCTCCTTCCTTGTCCCCCGGCAGCTACGCCGTGACCGTGCAGGAATCCTACGCCCACCCCTTTGACCAGATCTATTACACACGATGCACAGACATCCTCAACTGGTTCAAGTGCACCAGGCACAGGTAAGAGCTGATCCTCAGAAACCTGAGCTTCCTCCTGCCTCTTCATCTCCTCACACACCTCCTGTTGATACCAATGTTCGTGGTGCTCCAATGAAGATTTGGGACAGGGTGTTTGGAATTCCAGGGCATTGATTGGAAATAGGGAGATTTTTGCCTGAAGTTTGAGTGAGATAAGTGATAGTCAATCCCTCATGGGGCCATCCAGGAGATTGTATCCTTCCACTGGCCCTGCCATGGGGTTGGAAGTGTTTATTCCCTGACCAGACATGACCAACTCTCTTTTGCAAGTGATTGGTGCATGGTCCAGGTCTGTAAAAGGAAGTCTATGCACTGCCTAAATTGTGAATAATCAGGCATTTGAGGGTTAGTGATAATTAGAAATGGAGCTGTGTTAGAATTAGTGCCCCCAAATCTGCACTGAAAATCAGATAAAATGAGGATGGGTCCATTTCTAGGACTGAGTGAAAGCTTGTACCAAAGAGTTAATTTTTCCCAGGCTGCAGGATATTGCAGTTATACTCATTCTGCTTCCAAAGTATCCTAATAAATACCCACTAATATTCTCAATCTTTCAAGGGTTTAGCAGCCAAATTTATAACTCAACTCTCATGCATTCAGCTGCAAGTTGGTTGTTCAGCACCCTCCCAGTGGGACTGTGGCCCTTGGCTTTTTAGCTCCTGTGTTACAGTGTCTGGGAGTGAAGAGAGCTGCAGAGCTTTCTGGAATATTGTATAGATTGGAATGCAGCAGAGCAAATTCGATCAGTTTATCTAACATGAGGGACAATAGATTCTGCTCAATTGAGGTAATTTCCATAAACTAGCAAAGCTGTTTTGAAGTGTTTGCTGTTAAATATGCAGTTAAATATTACCTTTCTTATGTGGTATCCTTGCAAATGCAATGAATAAATGTAGGAATGCTTCAGAATGCTAAACACCTTTTAATTTCTGTGGACTACCAGTGGTGTGGTGGGAAAACCAGGCTTTAAATACTGAACTGGGACTATAATGACACTTTGCAAGGTATGAATGCCTTGGAAGGGTTAGCAAGCAGGAGTAAATCACTCGGGGTTAACTTCTCAAGTTGTGTATTGAGAGCAGTTGCCACTGTGGGCAGGTTTTTGTGCAGCAGCTGACACAGTGGTCTCTGCAGAAGGCTCTGTTCCTTCCCATTGATGAGATCTGACCTTGCTGATGTGCAAAAATAAATCATTTATTCTTGAAGAAACTCCTTGCCCTTGAAGCAGGACTGGGAAAATGTTTAAAGACAGCAGCTGCCCCAGGAAGAGCTCCAGTGGCTGTCACGAGCGCTGCGTTTGTAACACGAGTCATATTTCAATCTTCAAAACAAGCATCGATTCCTCCCTTATTGTGGCTTTTATTATCAAAAACCCTTTCATGCATTTAAAAATTAATATCGAATGCTGCCCTTAGTATAATTTAACCCAAACACCGTTGCAGCAGGAGGCATTGATTTTCACTGGTGCCCAATGGTTTTGTGTCTCGTGGTGCAGGATCAGCTACAAGACCGCCTATCGCAGGGGGCTGCGCACCATGTATCGGCGACGCTCCCAGTGCTGCCCCGGCTACTACGAGAGTGGGGACTACTGCATCCGTATGTACTCGTGGCACAAGGAAAAGTGGGCTGTGGAGAAGCTGGAGAGGAATTAAAGATGTGTTCGTTAGGGTTGGGGTTCAGGGTTTTCAGCTGGAGCTGATGGCAGGTGGAATTGTGGGTACAGAACGTTTCGGGGAGTTTCGGGTGTGAGCATCTCAAGTAAGAAGGGAAAACTTGGCTGGAGTCATTGGGGAGGGAGTTAATGAAGTTCCTTAGTGCCTTCTCGGATCAGAGCTTACTTTGGGGAGTAATTAATGCAAGTATTCACCAGTGCTAAGGAATTAGGGGAACTGAGAACACTCAGGAATACACTACCTCATAATTTACCACATAATTTAAACAGCGGTGTAAAGGTTCTTCCTCTTACCTTTGCAAGTTCTTACTTCAAAAGTTAAATGAGTTAAAATCTCTTTTTTTTTTCTTTTTTTTTTTGTTTCCCACAATTGTTCCCGTCAACAATTTAACTTTATAAAGCTTCTCAAATGTCAGAAGAACTTTCTCCCAGCTGCACTGTATAAATAAATACGGAGCTCTGGAGTGTTTTAGGCCAATGTGAGGGGGGACAAAAATCAAAATGGATCTTTCAGCAATGCCTAAGAGCCTTGTTAATTAAAAATACCCTGCACATTAGTGTCACATGTTTTCAGTATTGCAGCTTTCTGAGTGTTCTGCATGTGCTCAAAAGGGAAGTGGAGATGGGACCTCTTGTCCGGGTCTTGTGTTGTGAGATTGTGACACAAGAAAAACACAAAGAGGTTTTGATCAGCATCAGAACCCAAATTTTATTAACAGTTTCATAATGCCATGGAATAAATGTGAAAATGATACAGTTATCCAGCTGACTACAAATATCTTGGCACTGTGCTTTACAGCTATTTCTTTTTAGCTGTGTTGATGTTTTTATCTGAGGTCCTGTGCTGGACTCACATTGTAATACATGAGCAGCTGAAAACCATGAATGGACCCTGATCTCATTTTCAACGACCTTTACACCAAACAGTTACATTAAATGGGTTTGGACTGTGAAAAATCACCAGCCCTTTGAGATAAGGCATTAGAATTATTTTACAGAAAGTGTAATAATTTGATCTTTTGAAGTGCAAAATGCTGTTAGCCAAGTCCTGAAAAACATTTATTGCAACCTATTGTCTTTGCTGGAACCCTCCCTATGGTAAGCATGTACCTACCTTCAAATACCTCAGGTGTCAATACCATGTCAGCAGTTGTTGCACATACTTTTATTACAGTCTTGAATTTCATGACTCAGAACCCTGTCTGACACAGAGCATATTTATTATCACTTTTCTCCCCACAATCTATTGATTTTTTTTATTTTTAATTTTTTTTTTAATTGCCACACTGTCGCAACAATAAATCTCTCCAGACTTTCTGATTCTTGGAGGTTATTTACATCTGTTTTGAAGTGGGGCTTTTTTTGTTAGCATTAATACTTACTGTTCTGCTGCTGCCAGGCAAATTTTATCTTTCTGTGGTGGAGAAAGAACAGCATTCACTGAAATTTTGCTAATGCAGAGCAGGCAGCAGGTATCTGGTCAGACCAAGGGCCCCGTGTTTGACACAGAGCAGATAATAGTTACACTCTCTCCGCTGTTTACATGTGCAGGAGTCAGGTTCTTGTATTTCATTATCAGCCTGGTGTGTGCTCAGGGACATCTGCTCTCCATCCTTCCCGGAGATCCGAGCAGCAGCAGCAGCAGCCGAGAGGGAAATGATGTCAGGGAAGAAGTTCTCCATCATGATGGATTCCAGATGCTTGGACTTATTATTTTGCTACTACAAGTAGCCACACAGCAAAAAAAAAAACAACAACCCAAAACCAAACAGAAAACCTCCTTGAAATTCTCTGAGCCCTCAAGCAACAGTTTGGAGGCACAATATTTTGCTAATGGGATCCTTTTTGTGTCACCCCTCGTGTTTGTAACACATCGAGCCCTGATCCCATTTGTTTTGTTTTGTTTTGTTTTGTTTTGTTTTTCCACAATATGTTCCTGTGCCAGCAAGCAAATTCTCTCATTCATCATTCTCTGCAGTCAGCAGTGAATTCCATTTTCATTCCTGGAGGCACTTCTCTGCTTTTGCCTTTTTCCATCCCATTTCTTACTTCTCTTTAAACTGTGGGTTTTTTGTTTTTTTTTTTGGCTGTTTCCTAACGAGCTTGTCCAGTACTCCTGTCCCAAGTTCCTCTAGACACATTCAGTGCTGCTCCTCTAAAGGCAGCTGCTCCAAGAGTGGTCAGGGCACAAAATTCCCCTTTCCTGAGCTGTCCCTGGCAGGAAGGAGGGGAAGCTCCAGCCCTGCAGAGAGGGCTCTCCCCGCTCAGCCAGCCCTTTAAAATCCATTCCATTAGCAATCATGGAAGCCACTACAACATGGGGAGGAGGGATACATCCTGCAGTGAGTCTGATGATCAAAAGAAAGTTTGATTAAAAAACAGTGTGTAGATTAAAGGCTAATTGGTTCTTCTTTCATTAATAGCAGTCTTTATTTCTTGCAAAAGTTAAATAGCTTTGTAATTAACAGTGACATGTTTAGACTAGAGAGGGCTGAGTTTAAATCTCTATTAATGACTGTTTCTTGGATTTTAAAGCAGAAGTGAAGGCTTTCAGCTACAGTTTTGAT
Source organism: Sinosuthora webbiana (assembly GCA_013397395.1). Taxonomy (NCBI): domain Eukaryota; kingdom Metazoa; phylum Chordata; class Aves; order Passeriformes; family Sylviidae; genus Sinosuthora; species Sinosuthora webbiana. The sequence continues at coordinate 9,739 of VXBN01007176.1, read as the reverse complement.
CTTTTCCCTTCTCATTTACTAACTTTTAAAAGGATGTCAGATACGTGGTTTTATCTTTGTCCTCCTGTTGGGGCTTACTAAATAGATTAAGTCTAATAAAATCTACCCTCGGTCCTAAATAATCACGTTGATCCAGACCTTCTTGCTCTGCCACTTCTCTGGTGTCTTCTTTGCCTTTTTGGTGCCTGTATGTGCTGCTGCCCCATAAAATGTGGAATTCAGGCACAAGGTCCAATAATTTAACTGGTTGCCTGGTAAATGATACTACTCCCCAGCCCATTAATACTTGGGCTAAAGAGTTTTGGGATGTGAAATTCTCTGTGCATCCAAAGGGCTTGAAATATTTTGGGGTTGCAGTGGAATTCAAAAAATCCCCCCTGAAAAATGCTGCAAATGCACATCTGCATATTTTTTTTCCCCTTCACTGATATCTCAGCAATGTTGTTACCATTGTGGGAGCTCTGCAAAACGATTCCCCTTCTCTGAATGTTCTTACACTTGACAGAGCTTTTCCCTGATCTGTCCCTGAAAACAAACAGCACAGTCTGGGCAGTAAATCAGAGCAGCTATGATTTACTGTACTTTGTATGCTAAGGTAAGCTTTTGGCAGAGCAAATGCATAAACTGCAGAAAATCTTTTTTTAAACAACCACAGGGTTCAACTGCCCTTCAAGGTTTTTGTAAGGATGTTTTAAAATTATATTGCCTAGATTAGTATCTGTGGTAGATAAAGCAGCACGGAATGCTTTGCTGCTCAAAAAAAAAAAAAAAAAAAAGAGAAAAAGAATATTACATGACTCTTTTGTGCTCTTTAGCCTGTGAGGAGATGGTAATTGAATAGTTGCCTTTAAGAATATGTCAGGTGGAAAGATGCCCTGTGTGCTAAATGGATGCATTTTTGTCTGAGAGACCAACTCTTTGTTCGGTCTGTCCATTTTAATCTTATTCTTGCACAACAGATTTGTACAGAGGAGACACTTCTTGTGGGGAACAAAGGGTCAGAGACCTGACATCAGAGGGAAGGCAGATGGGACTCTGAGCAGCAGCTACTGCCAGCTGACTTTTGGGCAGAAAAGCACCAACCATGAAGCAAAAAAATGGGGAATTCACCTTTTCTTCACAGACTGAGTTGAGCTTTTAAGTGTTTTCTTCATTCTCCTACCTCACACCCTTTTTCTAATGTCTAAATCTATGCAATGTGACAGGATGTAATAATGACAGGATTAGTGATTTAACAATCTGATTTGCTGCCATTTATCTGTCTTTCAAACCTGCCAAAATTCAGTAGAGTTATAGATTGACCATTTCATGGTGCTTTCCTTTCTTGGCCAAGATATTATCGATCTCAGATTGTTTCTCAACGTTCAGCTTTCCACATTACAATTGTCACAAGCATCAGCAGGGCTCCCTGACTTTGACAAATCTTGTTCTAGAGAAACCGTGGGTCTCACTGGTTGAATTTTTACCTGCAGTGGTATTTCCCTCAGGCCAGAGGTTGGGGACGTTATTGCATTTACACGTATTTATTCACCCAGCTTTTCCACTCACCTTCGTTTGATGCCCTTAATGAATTTCAAAAACAAACGAGGAACGTTCTTTCAATAGCTGACTTGGGGAAATTATGCAAATACGAGGCCTGATTGTTTTCAGGAGTTTAAATAACGTTTCACAAATTCTCTAATTGCAATAGCCACGCCAGCTCGCTGTGTGATGTGCGCGTTCCTAGTGCGGCCATACGAACGTTCCCACCTCAGGACTGCGTTCCCATTTACGGGGCTCTGTGTCTAGTGCAGGCTTTGTATCCTTTGACAAGGCTGCCTTATTGGAGCCATATGGTGGGATTGTTAAACATCTGTAGCATAGGAGTAACAATTCCAGAGCTTCCTGCCATCTGGATGAATTACGGTCCCTGCAATTCCACGCATATGTTCCAGCGGCACACCGACACCGCAGCCGAGTGTGCTCGTGACGAGAAGGAAAAGGAATGGCTTTTGTGATCAGTGCAAAAGTTGGACACTCCTAGAAAACGTTGAATCAGCGGCTCAGACTTCCTGAATATTCATAATGTTTGTTCATACGTCAGATTTGTTGATTTTTTTTTTTTCACTTTATAAGGCAGCAGCTCATTAGCATTTTAGAAGAAACGTTGCCCCCCCCACCCCTTCTCACCTCAATTTTAAATTCCTTGTGGTGAGCATTCCTGTAACTTGAAAATATATTGTTTGAAAGCTGCTGGACTTTTAAAATACATTTTTCTTATCTTTATAGACACACATTAAAGCCAGTGCTGGCGCTTTCTGTGAGAGCCTTACTGTTACATTATTCAAGTACAGAGTTCTGTACATCAATAATGCAACCTAAATTAGGGGAAATGCTATAGCAGGACATAGATACCTCCTATCAGGGGACATTCTTTTTCTCTGTCTGATTTGGGATGTGTGACAGCGAGAAAATGGTGTGGAAGGCCTTTCTGCATATAGTTATTAATTATAGAATTGAAATGACAGTAGAAGACACTTTGAAATTGCTGCCTTTATATGCGTTGGAGATGACTCCATACATCTCTTCCCAGTGAAGAACGCAGGGAAAATTATTTGAATCCTTTGTTCCCATCTGAAGGGAAACTGAGAGGAAAATGGGCCTTTGGTTGTTCATTCAGAACCTCTGGGGACACAGGAGTGTGAGGGCAGAGGGACACCAGCCCCAAAAGCAGGTCAGTTCAGCTGGTGACACAGATGAAGCCACTGGGTTCCTCTTTAGCCTAAAGACACTGGAGAGACCCCCCTGGATGGGAAGGGGGAAAGGTCAGTTCTCATCCCCCACCCATCATTTCATGTTTGCACTCAGCCTCTGGAGGCTGAGGGATTTGCAAAGATGCTGGTGGGGAGCAGCAATGAAATAAGGGAAGGACTTCTGGAAGCAGTGCAGGAGAAGGAGGAGAAACAAAATGCTCATATAAAGGAATGAAAATAGGCTAATGTTAAAAAGAAGGGAATGCTGAAGCTATATAACATCTCAAGGGATTTAATAAATATCAGAGGAAAAATGACGCAGGCATTATGGTTGGAAAAAGATTTAGACTGTTGCTAGTGTAGCAGAAAGGGCTTTTTGGCTGCTTTAGGCAGTCTCTGTTGGGGCAGTATAAAAGCACACTGGGATTGCAGACACAGAAGGAGGCACTGGATCCTGAGCTCCTCATGGTGCTCATGCTAATGCCTGCATGGCTGGGAGCTCCAGCAGGACCAGAAAAAAGCACAAGAGCCATAGGTGTGATTCATTGTTGAGTTCAAAGGAAGAGCCATGCAAAGTTCAGTCCATTAATTTGCCCTCTTTTAGCAAACTCAGGCTGGTCCCCAGCTGCTCTGAATCATCACAGATCCACCAGGATGTGGTGATTTTCCCTGTTGATTCCTGCTTCTGCAGGGATGCTCCTCAGCGTGGTTCACTGGTTCACGGCAGCCTGCACTGGTCCTGCATGGCCTGGAGGCACCAGGGCTATCCCATAATGGCTTTGTGACCCAACCCTGCCCTCCTCCTGGTGTCCATTCACTTGCACAGAATGAAAACAGGGTCCTGTGCATCCCAGGGATGAACGAGGGGATGAACATAAAGAGCATTTGCCACTTACGGAATTATGGAGACAAAATTTCATAAGATTTTCCCATCCAAAACAGTTTGCAGTTCATGAGTAGTCCAGGCATGTGGTGAGCCAGGTTAATTTATGAAAATCAATAGGGTCAGAAAGAAGACAAATGTGTGAAATGGAACAGGTTTAAAATTGAAATTGGAATCATAGAATGGTTTGGGTTGAAAAGGACCTTAAAGGTCAGCTTGTCCCAGCCCACAGGTTGTTTTCTTGATCACTCCTTTACATCCTTTTCCCATTAATAGATTTCTCTTGTGCTCTGGAGAAGTGTTAAAGCCTAGGAGAAAAGGAAGGAAAGGTAGAGAGAGGAAAAGAAGTTACCTGAATTGAGATGGCCTTTAAAAAGAGCTCCTGATATCCATACAAAACCTGAGATTGCATCTCTGTCTGCTTCCTTTCTGTAACATATAATGACATATAACACATGATAACACCTGATAACACTTGATAACATAACAGGGCTGTGGGTTAACCCTCCCTGCCTCCTCCCTTTCCCTTTGTCCGACAGGATGGGAGGAGAGGAAAGGAGAGTCAAAGAAAGAAAACTTGTGGATTGAGATAAACCAAATGTGAATGATCCTGAGGAGCAGAGAAAGCCTCGGTGCTGTGCCAGCACAGTTCAGCAGTAGCTGACATGTCAGCATGGTCAGCTTGGGTTGGTCACCAAGATAAACCACAGCATGATCCAAGCTGAGAGGAGTTAACCCCATCCCAGCCAGCCCAGTACAGCCAGCCACGCTGCAGACAATAAACCACTCATCAGCAGGATCCTCAGGAAATCTCCTTATGGTTTTCCTTTGTCTTTCCAGCTCTTGGTTTCAGTAGTGGCAGGGGAGCCCTTTGGAAGCTGGAGTGAACCACTCTTTTCAAGTGTTTTTGTCTCTTTTCAGAGCTTTGGGAAGGACGAGCTGGTGCTGGCAGTTGTCTGGGCTGGCTGAGGCTTTGTGGGCCTTGCTCCTGCCACCCTCTGCTCCCACAGCCTTTTATAGCAACAGCCACGGATGCCCTAAATACAGCAACCTGGGCAAGCAGGAGGAGGCATTTGGCTACCTGGGTGGAGTTACTTACAGCTCAGCTACTCCCCATCTCCTCTAGCACAGGAATGAGAGTGGCTGGAAGCATTTGGCAGATGGAGTTTGGCCCAGACCATACAGTGCTTTCAGCATCTTCCTGTGCACAATGTGCATTTCTTTTATGTGAACTTTTGGAACGCCTGGCTGTAATTATTCCATCCTTTTAGCAGCGCCTCCGAACAATACCGATGGCATTCACACGGGGAATACCACGTGAGCCTGACATAAGAAATACCATTCCAGGCACATGGTGTGATCTTGTGCAGGGCCAGGAGCTGGGATTCAATGATCCTTATGGGGCCTTTCCAGCTCTGACCTTCTGGGATTCTATGATCCTGTCAATCTACTTCTGTTTATTGATGTTGGTTTCTCAAATGCTGGGTAATTCCTGGGTTTGCTGGGTGGGAATTTAAAGAAGTTGTCATTCCCTTTGTTCCCAGTTAACTTTGGGTTTTGTGGCACGTATTCCACATCTCACAGTAGGATAAAGATATATTATTCCGTGGATTTTTTGCAACTGCATCCATCTCTGATGGAGACTATAAAAAAGAAGGCAGTTACTCTGGAGCTTAATGCAAACTGACAGTGCTCTGTTATGGAAGAGGCCTTGAAAATTTGCAGAAAGCAATCACTTACGTTAAAATATAAAATACTTACAACTCTGAAGCATAAAACATTTAGACCAAAATGTAAAAATATTAAGATGCCAAATTGTGCAGAACATCACTCTGAGACTTTGGAAGAGAAGTAATTTTTTCCTATTGAACCTACAACTTTGCAGCAGGAGCCTGGATATGAAACAGGGTGAGTGATCCAATTTCCATCACCTTGGGTGAGAATTGTGGCTGTGCACCATTTCTGAGTGGTGTTAGCATGCCACGGTAATAAATGATCTGCAGAGTGAGTTCATGGAATCCTGGAATGCTTTGGCTTGGAAGGGACCTTAAATCCCATCCCACGGGATGGGACATGGGCAGGGACATCTTCCACTATCCCAGGCTGCTCCAAGACCCTCCAATCTGGCCTTGGGCACTTCCAGGGATCCAGGTGCAGCCCCAGCTTCTCTGGGCACCCTGTGCCAGGGCCTGCCCACCCTGCCAGGGAACAAATCCTTCCCAACATCCCATCCATCCCTGCCCTCTGGCAGCTGAAGTTGCTGATAGTGAAGGGAAATTCTTCATGGGACAAGGGAAACAAAAGAGTGTGGGAGGGTACAATGGGTAATAGGAGTGAACTGAAGGTGCCCAGAGGGCACACGATGGAAATTTAATGTTTGCAATAGAGTCAGTTGGCAAATCAGTTTCATTTCTGGTTCCTTAATTGTTCTGAGGGAAAGAAGATGATGTCGGCTGGAAAAGCATCTGTTAGCACTCCATACTTTGTACAGGGAAGGGGATTAATCAGGTGTCAAAAAGCTAATCAGGGACAGAGCTCTTCTAAGCAGCCATGGAGCTGTCCTTTAGAACCTGATGTGCTTGGAACTGTGTCTACAGACATTCCCTTTTCCTCTCTGTGTGAGGATTACAGCATTCCCCTCCACATTGTGTGCTGTTGCACTTACTCTCCATTTTAATAGAGGGGTTTTAAGGCTCCCAAGGGAGATTTTTCATGCAACTTCAGTCCATTGCAGATTTGATCATAAAACGTTTTTTAATAGTTTATCTTAAGCTCAGTATTTCTAACATAGGTATTCACATTTGGAAACCTCACTTTCTCTGATGCAGTAAGTCAAGAGGAACTATTTAATCGATCTGTCTAACCCCAAACCTTCCCTTCTTTTTATCAAGATTTTTCCTTTCTGAATGCTATGATTTACTTTTATTACTGTGGTGTCCAGAAATCCATGTGCAAAACTAGAAGATGGCCTTGCTTCACAAAGCTTACACTGTAAATATGTAAATTGAGTAAAAAAAAAAGAAATATTTTTCTGCTTAGAAATAAAAAATGTGTATGAAACAGGTTATAAAGAGACTGGTAAAGAAATTGAACCTTTTCAGGCACAGCAGTGCTGTGTACAAGAGCTCTGCTGAAGCAGCTCTCTGGTACAGATCTTGGATCTGATATCCCCACAACTGCATTCACAGTGTCATGTTTTAACAAATGTCCAGCTTAAATAGAATATCCCATAAAAGCATTACTAAAAGCACCTAAAACTATCTTTTCACTAAATACTGCCAATGCTATGCCATATTTACCTTATTATAAATGGTACTTTCTGATAATGTAGGGAAAAGTTTTTGTTTCCAGCTCCCATTTTCTATCTCCAGACCACAGTGTGAATCCCAGGAACTAGAAAGTTGCATTTTACTGTGTGTCTTTAATAGAAAGTTTCCCTGGACACTCAACATCCAGAAATTGGACTTGATCCTAAATCAGCTCAACTTCTGCAATCTGGAATTGGTGACAGGAAGCTTAAAGGAGTGGCTTGAGATGAGAGTCAGCCCCCATCATTGAACAAAAAGGTTCCCGTGTTGTCTTTTTGGCAGTTCTTTTCAGAAAGTTGCTGTGAAACACATTGCTGTGACTCCTTTTGAAATGTGAGAAAAGTGAAAGGAGTCTGCATTTAAATATTCCATCCCCAGGAACATTAGTGTGGCTTGTACACAAGCGTGATCTCCAAACAGAGCACAGTCTGTCCTTGATTTCAGCGGGGTCACCTTCACTTGCATTGTGGGCCTTGGTTTGAAATGAAATCTGAAATGTGTTTGCCCTCTGGGGCCTGTGCTTGGCCTCAGGGACAGGTTTGCCTTTAGAAATTTGTCCATATTCATCCTGTTTTGGTGAGAAACAAAGAAAGGATTGTTGTTAGATTGACTTGATAAAATTTGGAATAAGAATGAAGAAAGATTTTGTTGGAAACATTGATTGTTTATTCAACTTGCTAGAGGACTAAAAGTTTTCTAGGAACATCTGTGTAATTTGGTTTTATTAAGTGTTGCATTGCCTAGCAAAGACAGCCAGAAGTGTCATGCAGTCCAGATGTCTCCATCCATCTACTTTTGATCTTTTAGGAACAACATTTTTGATGCCTCCACCCTCACTCTAATACACAGCACACACTCTGTACCTATGAAAATCAATCAGCAGTGGAGCTGTGTCATTTGCTGTCAGAAAATAGAATTTTCTTGGCATGAGACCCACAATTCAGGGCAAGTCAGTAATCAGAGAACTACGGACATGTAGCAAGGCAACTAGATTTAAAAATAAATATATCACAGGCTGATGGGATTTGTACACAAAGAAATTCACTCAATGCCCTGAGTGGGTAACCTGTAGCAAAATATGCAAGTGCTGTGCTTTTGAGGTGATTTCCATTTATAAATGTTTCCAATTATAAACGTGTGAGGGGTTTTTTTTCTGATAACGGCTCATTTTCTTTGACATTTTCCCATGTGCTTCCTGTCTCACTGTTTAAATCAAACAGCTCCTCAGCCAGTGTTGGAACCTGTAAATTCCTGGTCTCTTGGATTGCTGCAGTCACAGGAGGAAAGCAGAGGTGGCTGTGGCATGAAGCAAAGCAGTGGTACTGTACTGGTGGAGTTTCTATGGTGAGGCTGGAAATATCCCCCAGCAGTTGAGTTTCACCCAGTTCTGCCACACCTCTCACCTGCCCAGCTGTCATTTACTTCTCACCTTCCTCACCTGCAAGGCACTGCGTGTTCCTCCAGTCTTTCTGTGATGGAAATGTTTGTGATTTACCACTTTTAGCTCATTTGCAGCTCTGTACTTCACACCTGGCAGCTCATTTTCCATTCTAGCACTATTCCCAGGAGAGCTCAGACTGCAGGAAAATTACCCAGGAATGGAGAACAGGCATTCCTGCCTCTGTGCTGGGTGTGGTTTGGTGCCAGCTGCCCTCACAGGTAGTTTGATAGGCCAGGTTACGCTTTCTCTTCTTCTGCCAGCTTTGGCTGCTGCTCCACAGATTGGCAGGAAAGCTGGAAGGACCAGGGATCTTAGGTACAAGCTTCTCCTCTATTCCCAACCTGTCAAGAATTTAATTTCCTCAGGCAACAACAAAGAAATCCCCTGAAGTTAAGAACGGAATGATTGGGGAAAACTTTTACTGGTTTTGGCACTTGTGTCCTCAAAAGACCTGGAGCTTCCTGCAGGCAAAGCCTATTTGACTACATTTGGTTTTGTTGGAGTGAGGTCTCCTAGGCTGTGTACAGAGAAAATGCCAGGAGTAAATGTTAATATTTCTGCATTGCTTAGAAAAAGATAGTGCTGCTCTTCCTGAAGGTGCCACGCAGAGCACAATTTGCAGACAAATTAAGTTTGTTGGTTGGATGAATCAAGTTCCAGTGGAAAATTAACAAGTGAAAATGCATTTCCTACAAATTGCTGAGAAGGGTTGGTCAATTTACCAAAATGGACAGAGCAGACAGAGGGCACAGGAGGGGAAAAGCTTTCCAGGGTCACAGATTCTGCTCTGCTGATTCAGGATCTCCCTTAACCTCATTAACAGCTTGAACTAGTGCTAATGATTGTTTTGAACCCTGAGTGAGGCAATGGGAAATCATTTACCAGAAAATGTTAAATGCTGAAATTGTCCCACAGAATAATATTGTATTAGAACATTGATCAGCAGAATTGATCTCGGTGTAACTCTTTCCTCTCAGCGTGGCAGAATGCAATGATTATGTCTACTTGAAGCAATGACAGAAAATGCGTAAAATCAGTTGCAGGCCTCAAAGGATCAACCATCAATATTTAGCTGATCCCTGATGAGTTCTCTCTGGGTTCCAATTCCTTTTCTGTGAAGGCAATGAGAAAGACTGAGCCTTAAAACTGTGTCTTGGTTTGAAAGACCAGTGCCTGGCAAGCAAGGCAGAACCTCCCTTGGAACAGAGAACATGACCCCTTTCCCTCTGAATTCTTAAAACTGAAATTACTGGGATTTCAGGCAAAGCTATGAGAAAAGGAATAGCAGTTCTTTACTAGTTTAAACTAGTATAAAAAAGCAAACAAACAACAAGGAGCAGAACATAAACCCTGTCCCAGAACACAGACCCAGTCC